>JANZLC010000008.1:5108308-5122902 GCA_026413385.1 Erythroxylum gracilipes | reverse complement strand
CTAAATGTCTATCCGGTTCAAAACAACTCACCAACTCACAACAAAGCAAAAATCCAAGGTTTCAGCTAAATCATCAAGAATCCGAAACCTCCCATTTTCGTTATCTCTCTACTGTAAATTTTCCATCATTCTCCTCCATAAACAACCACAACTCATAACAACTATCTCATTACTGCATATATATCTATAACAAGTCTTCAAAGTCATGCATGAACTTATATCATAACCGAAACTACAACATACATATAAATAAATCATCAACTACTTACTTGTTTTTTTTTCTTTTTCGAATGCCCAACTGTGAGAGGATTCTCGGTGAACAAAGCAACCAAGAGGATGTTAATGAATTATAAACGTGGTTTCTTCTTGTTTGCTTGTTAGACACGTCTAGAATACGTGTTAATGAGTCATTAACAACCTGTCTCACTTACAAACCGTCCATTTATTATTATGTTATTAATATATTATTTATTTAATCATCAATTACACAGTTATGAATTCTTCTAACAAATAAATACCCAAAATTTCCAGACAACTTCCAAAAATTCACCAAAATTCCGTCATAAAATAATGACTTTCAAATTAATTTTTCAAAAAATATGGACTTCACCAGCAATTTCTAAAAATATTCGAAGTATACAAAATTTACAAAAATTATCTTAATACAGTCCGAATCAATCCGAAGTTTCATTAAACCCATTTACCCGGAAAATGTCATGAATGCATGCCAAAATGCTTATGCACAATTTAGCAATTATTCAAATATACAAAGCATAAAACGTACTAATGTTCCTTAATATTCTAACCCCTAAAATGGGGCGTTACAATAATTCTCATTATCAATTGTAATAAAGAAGACAACAACAGCAGAATGAATACACAAAAGACCAACAAATGTTACTCACTTATTAAACTTTGCTCCAGCAATTGCTCCACCTCAAATAGAGTAATCGAAATATTGCGAGTTTCAATTTTGGTGTTTTAGATCAACAAATTGAATAGTTGAAAGAATATATAACCTAACTATCAAAACCAGAAATTAATATGAAATAGAGTTTTAAATAATATAGAAATTTGTAAAGAAAAAAAATATGAAAATTTGATTGAGCTCTTCATAACATTGACAATTATATATTTTGCTTGTAGAGTATATATATATGAATAAAATTAACTCTACAAACAGAATTTGTTCTTAGAACAATGAATACTGGTATATGAAAGGAAGGATTACTAATAAAGTACTAAAAAAGATTAGGGCTTTAATAGTTTCAAACATTCAAATTAGATAAAAGGAAAAAGAAAGATATTATTGACATATATTCTTTTTTCCTTTAAGAACTAGTCCTAATTCTTAACATAATTTTAAAAGTATTTTGGTTGATAAGGATGTTATTTTGCAATGTAAACAAGCATGTGTTAGATGGTTCTATCGTTCATATATTCTTTTAAATGCTTTAAGTTCACACCAATTTTTAAGAAGCAATCGATGCTACAACAACAATTGGTCTAAGATTTAAGACACCTTCTTATTATGAAATTCATGTGCCTTTGCTTTAAAATTTAAACAAGAAATATCAACTGATTATGGATATACATAAGTTTAGTTGGGAACGATAAGATGCACTAAATTCACACCTATTTTGAAGGAGCAATAAATACTACAACAAAGATAAATTCAAGATTTAAGATACCTTCTTATTATGAAATTCACGTGACTTTGCTTTAAGGTTTAAAAAAGAAATATCAACTGAATGTGGGTACATATAAGTCTAGTTGGAAACAATATGATGCACTATTATGGCAGATGAGTAGACTGATCAAAAACAAATAACTTTGATTAATTTCTTAGTTTATTATAATGTTGAGACAACTTTTATCATATCTTTTGATGCTTTTAACATAGTAAAAGTCCTCGCACTTTATTTGAATTATTTTCTAAAATTATCGAGTGGGTTGGACAAAAAAATGGTACTTTACGTTATAGATAATGCAAATAATTATATATCAATCAAGTACTTGTTACAATCATAGTATGAGCATATTTATTAATATCCATACGCCGCTCAATGTATAAATATTATTTTAAAAGATATTAGTTATAAGGACCATATCTCTAATCTTGCTTCGCATGCATCTAAGATCACATTTTTGTGTTTAATCATATTACATTTGTTCTCAGTTAAGAAAGCAAGAAGATTGGGTTAATTGTACATCCTATTACTATTAAGTACACAACTACATTTATTATTTTGAAAATTGTTTTTAATCATAACTAAGTACTTCAAAATTTAGTGATAAGTAAGCATTTTTCAAGTCATAAGTAATCAAATGATGCGGAAGAAAAAGATGTCTATACTATTATTTTAGATAATAATGCCTTCTTGATTATTATAAAGAATGTGATTTCACTTATAAGGTTATTAAAGATCGTTGACTCAAATGAGAAGTCATGTTTGGGAGGTTCCACTTATAAGGTTGTTAAAGATTGTTGACTTATATGATTTTTTCTAAAGGGAATGAGAAATTGTATAAGCCTTATATAGATATTCTTGATCGACAACGGGATAACCATTTTACTCAAATGATACACTTATTTGCTTATTTTCTTAATCCTTAATGCTTATATATGGGAGATGCATGTACAAATGGTATTATATGCAGTCTTTTTGATATAATTAAATTTAAAGGTGTTTTTTCTAACGAAGAGCAATTAAAGGAAACAAATGAATTATAATTGTATTGTAAAGATTTAGGGAGTTTTGTTAGATCTTCTATAAAGAGAGAAATTTTGTTATGACGAAATAAATGTAGCCTAATAAGTTTTATATTTTTAATTCATCCTTTAATTATTAATAATACATTTTTAGTCCTTGTAATTATTAATTTAAAATATGAATGAGTGATAGAGATTATTTGTGAAAGTGCTTTAATATTGAGAAATTTTATTATTAGATTATTGATAAATGCTTAATAGACTATGTTTTTATTCTTATATTTAGTGTGTTTTACTTGATTATTTGAGAGTTTTTTTTACTTATTCTATTTCTAGTGTGTTAATAGGTCTTAATTGCCTTCATATAACAAAATGGGAAGAATTAAGGTAAAATCAAGACAAAAAATGAAAGGGTTGGAGTTGTTTTAGAGGAACATGCCTGTGCTAATTGAGGACATGTCCATGTAAGTAATGTACATAGCCATGTTAAGGGCTTTGTAAATGCCTGTGAGGTTCAAAGACATTGTTTCGCCCGTATGCAGGTGCACACACTCGTATCATAAATTACTGTCCGTATCAGACTCCAATACTAGTCAGTACCAATTGAAACCATTGATTCCTACTGATGCCAACAAGAATCTGAAATATTGAAAAGGTACCAATTTGAAATACAAAATTTGGAAAATTTCGTGATCAAATTGTATAAAGCCTAAATTTTTCATAAAATCTAGCCCTAGCAAGTAGCAACTGTCAACCCCTTTGTTGGCAATTCATCGCCCTTTTTGTGTTTCATCTTCTCTCTTCATCATACTCTTCATTGCATCTCACCACCAAGCTCTCCTCTCCATCAGTCGATTGCCTCCTCAATCTTCACCTCTATTGCTCTTCTCTACGTTGTCTCTTTACCTCTATAATGCTCAATAATGTCTGAGTCTGGTAAGGAGTTTCAAGCTCTCCTCCAGGCTTTTGTAAGCTCTCCTCCAGGCTTTTGTAAGTAGGGATATTAGAGTTCTAGGTAGTCGAATAGATTTCTGAAGTTGAGGTGAAGAGATAAAGTCAGTTGTAAAGTGAGGGCTATTTAAGAGTATGAAGAATTTGGGTTTGAAAGGAGTGTGTGAGAGTGAGTTTATGGGCGACAGAGAGGGAGTAGATGGGTTTAAACTTTTTGAAGTATTTAAGGAGCAAAGAAGGAAAAGTAATTTTGTAAATAATTAAGAGAATTGAAGAAGAAAAGGTGTTTTGAAGATTGAGGGTTGATGTAAGAACAATAACACTAACCAGAAAAATCCCACTAAATGCAGAGCTTGGGGAGGTCCAATGTATGCAGCCTTACCCTTTACTAGTAGAAAGATTATTTTCGAATGACCTCACAAGAAATATGAATAAATAAATTAATATATATAATAAAAATAATAAAAACAAAACAAAATAAAAATAACATGAAAGTAATAATAAGTAGGATGATTTAGGGTTGATGTACTATTACAAAATACAAATTTGGGAGTTAAGAAAAGAGCTTTATAAGTTTTACTGCTTCTGCTATGCTGGTGGGATTTTAGGCTAGTTTGGTTCAGCTAGTTGACCCATTTTTAGAGGCTTGACTATATTAAAAAGTTATTTTGATGTTTGGTTATGAGCTGGTTGGGTTGGCTGATTCAACCCAACCAGCTATTTTGTGAAAAGCTCTAGAAGAGGAGTTTTTGGACTAAACAACTAATTCAGCTATTTGGCAATAACTATTTTACCCTTAATTTACAAGTGTTGCTCGGTTTAGTGCAGAAGTGATAATAGGGATTGATTATTATAGTTTATAACACTCATTTATGTTGTTTTAAACTTAAAATTAGTTACACTTGTAAAAAATGATAGCATTATTATAGCATTAGTAATATATTCAAAATTATTTATCTTTTATCATAAAAATAATATTTTTAAAAACCTTAAAACTCACAATAAAAGAGATAAATAATCTACATAACAAATTTTTTTCTCTTCACCTACGCTGTGAAGTTTTTTCCACCTTTGCTCGCTGCAAGTTCTAACTTCTAAAGCTTCTCACATAATTCCTAATAATTAATAATGGATGGGTAATAGAACACCAGAACCAAACATACCATTAGAATTATAAACTTAATTTTTTATAGAATTAAATATCTAAATTTTAAATTCTTATAAGAATATTCATCGAAATACTAAAATATATAATATTCATATCCTTATTTTTTTAAGTCATGTCCTCATAAGTCATTTTACACATAAACAACTAATACTAAACAACTAATTTTACCAAACATCTCTAACAAATAGCTAATGCAATCAGCTGGTCAAATCAACAAATAGAATCAGCTAACAGCTAAATGCAATCAGTTGATTGCCAAACATGGCCTTTGTAAAGTGCTCCAGTCAAAATTTCAAAGTTTTTTCACTTTTCTTTTTCTTGATACATTATGATTGATATGAAAAAAAGTCCAAAGCATCCCTTAGACTTACTTTACAAATAATTACAATTAAATATTTGATTTTATTCTTAACATATTACAATACAATTATTGGTTTAAAATTAATTAAGTAGAATACGTCATTCATTTTATTTCTCTTTTAAATAAATGGTTAGGGTATTTTCATTAATTAAAAAAAGGACTACTATATAATTTTAAAAATCATATGAAACGGTATCCAATATTGATTGATATCAATACCTATCATACAAAAATAAAATTTGGTACCAACTTCAGTACAATTTTTATATCATTGATATGAAGGCTAATTAAAGAGAGGAGAAGTTAAAACCAAAGTTAGACGGTAAAGTTGGAGTTCTATACACACTTCTGACCCCTAGGGTTGCAGAAGCATGAAGATTACATTAAATATCTAATGGAAAGCACTCTTCCATTAATATTTCATGAGATCATATCAGAGAAAAGGGAATATAATGGATTCTCTTCTCTTTAATTCTTTTTATGAACTTTTGGTTTTGATTTCTATGTTTGTGAACAATTTTTTTTTTTTAGTGCCTATGAATGATGAACCCTAAGTTGAGATAGATCTTGTGCTTTGATTATCCATTTAATGCAATTTGATTATTGATTCATTATGACTCAATTATGTGTTTTAAGTATTGAATTAATTTGTCTGATATATTAGTTCAATCTATGATTTTATATAATTGAGATTGACAAATACTTTTTTATGAATAGATCTATCATAATTAGAATGAGTTACATAAAAACTTGGAGATAGAATGACATAAATTCTCTCAATTAGAATCAAATCTAATAGTAAAATTTTAGAATCGATTAATGCAATATTATTAGTTTTAGCTAGAAAGAGATTTCAGATAATCAACCGATGATTAGATGTTACATGATTAGTTTTAAACGAAATCGTTTAAAATATTAAAGACTCAAATAACTTATTTTACGTAACTTATAATATGAGGATGAAGAATATGTATTTTATTGACTAAAATTTTGTATTATTTTTTTAAATTTTATAATTTCTCTATTATATATTTAGAGTGTTTAGTAAAAAGAGAATGTGTGATCCAATTAATATTAATTGTATTTACGATGCTTATTTTTATATTGAAGAAAAAGAAACATTTTATAGTGAACTTAAAAAGATGATCCATAAACAAAATGTATTTGTTACAATGAATAAGTTAAAAACATCTACCATGGTCATTTGATATTTATTTTAGATAAAGCTTAAAAATTATTAATATAATGTATTGCAATAAATGCAGTGATAATGATGACATGTAAGCTCCTTTAAAATCACAATTTTATTAGTTTAATTTTTATAATAGATTCACCTCTAAGATTCAATCAATGACTTATCTAATATTTCAAATAAAACAGTCTTTGGTCTATTTGTTCTCACCTCTAAGGTTCAATCAATGACTTATCTAATATTTCAAATAAAATAGTCTTTGGTCTATTTGTTCTTAATGTCCAATTTCACTCTGTTTTAAACTCGTCGTATCACAAGAGCACGTTCATAATTTTAGACGATTTCGGATTATTTTAAAGTCGTGACATGATAAAAATGCAAATTTGAAATATCAAAGTTTACATGATCCAAATTTCTTTATATGTTCCTATTTCTTTATACTTTGTTGAATAACCAATAATTATCAACTTCGCATTATATGCTTACGATCTATCAAAAAGTGCTGTACATGAAATAGATTCGCATCGATACTGCCAATACATCTATTTACATAAACAAAATAGTTTAATGATTCTAATATGGGAATCTGGATTGTATGAATCATCCGCGTTTCATGTGTATGCTTTTATATATCTACATATATTCCAACTTTTTTTAGTTTAAGATAAATTATATTTTAAAATAAAAGTCTAAGGTCTCAAATTAGGTCTTGCCTCTCTCTCTCTCTACGAATGCAAATGTTGGTCTTGCCGTTCACGTGTAAGGTGAGGTCTATGTATTATTTATATGTTGGTCTTTTTTAGATTTTCGTTTTAGCTTCATAAATTCAGGGTTGCAAAGGCTCTCTCTTCCGGAGAAAGAAGACATCGAGTTCGTTGTTTCTCTAGAGGATGTTCAGACGGAAGACTTTGCTGCGATTCTTAGGGACGCACGAGGTAAGTTTGTGACTGCTATTTCAGGTTTTTTCCCTGCCCTGTTTGATCCAGTTCTTGCCGAAATTATGTCTATAAGAGAAGCTCTTTCTTGGCTCAAAGACCAAAAACTTGCCAAGGTCATTGTGGAGTCGGATTGTTTGGCAGCTGTTCAATCAATATTAGCTCCTTCGCCAAATCAGTCTGAGATTGAAATTTTGACCCTTGATTGTTTATCATTCAAGCGACATTTCCTTCCCTTGTCCTTTCAATGGACGCGTAGGATTGCCAATAAGGCGGCTCATGTTTTAGGCAGGGTAGCCTTGTTACATGCAAACCTACATCACTGGACTGATCGTCCTTCTTGTTTAGTCTCCATTTTCAATTCAGATTGTTCAGCTTCTGTTATTGTTGAGGGGGAATGACTATTAGGTTCCGGGTGTACGAGGTAAGCCTGTTGGCTTGGGTTAGTTTTCTTTCTCTTTCCTGCCTTTGTCTGTTTTTTGAAATAATGTTGATTTTATTCAAAAAAAAAAGAAAAGAAAAAGAAGATAAATTATATTTTAAAGTTTAAATTTTACACAATTCTACAATTTTGGTATGTCTAGCTCATGGGGACACATAAATTGGGCTCATTAAAATTAATAAACGAAATATTTTTATGAATACATTATTACAATTCTAATCAAAATATATAATCTAAAATAAAATTTTGATGGATTAGTCATTTATTATTGTTAGGAATAATTTTAGAAGTTTTAGTTTTTAATTTATTAAAAAAGTAAACATATTATATAATGAGAAAGAACTTCATTTGTATATGAATTACGTGAACAAGATTAATGGCAATATTTAATTTTTTGTATATTTGACAGATATAATCTTTTGTTTCTAATTAATATTAAAAAATTATATAAATTTAAAATATAAATAACTTTTAACTTATTTGATTTTTCTCGTATTGCATATTATCTACGAAATGAGTGTCTTCGGCCTGTATGTGGTGTACAAGGTGGCGTGCTGTATGTCCTTTGGAAAAGTATTAGAAGGAAATTGTTTAAAAGTCTCCAAATGGCCAATTTGATTCTTAACGGAAAATTGGAAATGTTCAACGGTTGAGATGTTTAAAGAAGATCTGCAGATCAAGATAAAGCCGAAGAAAATCAGAAACCTCCTTGCCTTGGGCATTAAAATTTAAATAATTGAATCCAAATCATACTGAATAAAAACAAGTTATCTGTGTTGGCATTATGAATTCTTAAATCCTTTGGACCGCTAGGCATGTGGCAAAATTTGGTATAGAGAGACACGGAAACCGTCAAATGTTTGCTGATACCACACGTTTCATATTCCATCCTTTTCGTCTTAAATAGGCCGCAAGTCATTTTTTGATTCTAATTAATTAACATTATATTTGATTGTTATTTACTTTTGGGATAATGTAATTTAATATCTAATTTGATAATTATTGTATGAATTTGGAGCACATAACAAGAGAATTTTAAATGTTACTACTAAGTAAAGCATAAATCATGATAATTATCAAATATTTCCAATTTTGTATTACAATATTTTTAGTTTATAAATCATTGTTAAGATCTCTTATTACATGTTATATATGAAAATGAACACCTAAATTATTAAATTACATTAGCGTAAGTTTAGGTAATGTTATGCCCATCACATCAGCATGAACTTCTATGAAGCACTCATCTCCCCCACAAAATTTGACTCGTCTTAACTGCCAAACTAATCGACCATTTTTATGCTTTTGAGAATTCTATCGCAAATTGTATGTCCGCATATTTGTTTATAGTGATCTTATCATATCTTGCTAAACTACAAAGTAGAGACGTTATCAGTTTTTAATGTCACCATCGTAGGTAAAAGTCAAGATCTCACGATATAAATATAAAGAGGAGCCCATGCCATGAACCGTCAATGTAAGCAATCTCATAACGTTTAGTTGAAAGTTCAACCCCTGAAACGCTTTCTTCTTAGATTGCAATGGAGAAATCTGGATATGGTCGTGATGGCATTTACAGGTCTGCGAGACCTAGTCTCGTCGTCCCTAAAGATCCCAATTTGTCTATGGTTTCCTTTTTGTTTAGGAATTCCAGTTCTTACTCCCACAAACCAGCTCTTGTTGATGCTGATTCATCAATCACATTATCTTTTGCAGAGTTCAAATCCACCGTTATCAAGGTCGCTCATGGCTTACGCCATCTGGGTATCTCTAAAAACGATGTGGTTCTCATCTTTTCTCCTAATTCATATCAATTCCCTATCTGTTTTTTGGCCATCACATCAATTGGTGCAATTGCAACAACCGCCAATCCTCTGTACACAACAGCCGAACTGTCTAAACAGATAAAAGACGCAAATCCCAAGTTGGTCATCACAGTTCCCGAGTTATGGAGCAAAGTTAAAGTCTTCAATTTACCAACTGTTTTCCTAGGTCCCAAGGAACCTGTTTCTGCAATTCCGAATTCAGGAATCCGAAGTTTTCATGATCTAGTTCAGTTGGGAGGGTCAAAATCCGTATTCCCTGCGTGTAATGTGAAGCAAACTGATGTAGCCGCGCTTCTATATTCTTCAGGAACGACTGGGATGAGTAAAGGAGTTATCTTGACTCATGGGAATTTCATCGCTGCGTCACTAATGATCGCTATGGACCAAGAAGTGGCTGGTGAAATGCACCACGTGTTTCTCTGTTTCTTGCCCATGTTTCATGTTTTTGGCTTGGCAGTGATCACTTACTCGCAGTTGCAGAAGGGCAGTACGCTTGTTTCAATGGGGAAGTTCGATTTCGAAATGGTTTTGAGGGCTGTGGAGAAGTATCGAGTGACTAATGTGTGGGCTGTGCCTCCCATAATCCTGGCTTTGGCTAAACAGGTTTCTGTTCTTAAAAAGTACGATCTTTCTTCGCTACAGCATATTGGATCTGGTGCAGCTCCTCTGGGGAAAGAATTGATGCTAGAATGTGCCAGAAACTTTCCGCATGCTCAGATTGTGCAGGTAGTTACCAATATCTTTGATTGAGGTGTGAACCTCAGATTTCCTTGAAACAACTTGTATTTTCATGATGAAACTAAACCTAACTGCAGCTTCTCTGTTTTTTCAGGGTTATGGTATGACAGAAACCTGTGGCATCATTTCGTTGGAAAATCCTAGGGTGGGTGTCCGGCATACTGGGTCATCTGGAACACTTGCTGCAGGAGTGGAATCACAAGTAGTTAGTGTGGACACTTTGAAGCCTCTTCCTCCTAACCAAGTAGGGGAAATATGGGTCCGTGGACCCAATATGATGCTAGGTGTGAATCTGAACGTCCATTATTCTTCTCAACTTCTGATTGAGTTTCGGTTTGCTATAACAGTAACTACGATGTTAAGCTACAGTAATCTTTATAGGAGAAACAACTGTACTATCTTGTCTTTGTTATCTACTATATGCTGTAATCACTTTCCCCCTTTCCTTGACTTTTTAAAGTTCCTTTGGCAAGAGATAGAACGCATTTTCCTCCGTAATTGTCTTAGCTTTTCAGATGTGTTGAGTAGGCTTATCAGACTTCTTCCAAGCCTTATCATCTCTTATCATGTTTGAAATCCATTACAGGTTATTTAAATAATCCACAGGCCACTAAGCAGACCATAGATAATAATGGTTGGGTACACACAGGAGATATGGGGTATTTTGACGAGGATGGACATCTCTTTGTTGTTGATAGAATTAAAGAACTCATAAAGTACAAAGGTTTCCAGGTAAGTGTTCCTCCCAGAGTAAACACTGAATGTGCTTCAAGTAATTTATTGATGGATATGGATAGTTAATAATATTTTAAATCATAAAAAAAAATTAAATGAAAATTTCTTTATTTGACAATAAAAACTAATTGTTAGCAATGTAATTAGTAAAAAATAACGAATATACTTTGATGATTTGGCATTAGTGGCACTGGCAACTATTTGACCATTTTGTTACTTGGTTACTTCCTGCTAGGTTGCACCAGCTGAGCTTGAAGGCCTGCTTGTGTCTCACCCTGAAATATTGGATGCTGTTGTGATCCCGTAAGTTGCATATACATTCGTTTATACTTGGATGAATGAACTAAATCCAAATAAATAGCATGATTTTAGGTTCTCTCACAAGTTCATCCCAATGATGTTTTGGTAACACAATCTGTAGATTTCCGGATGCTGAGGCTGGTGAGGTTCCAGCAGCATATGTTGTGCGCTCGCCCAAGAGTTCGCTTACTGAAGAAGATGTAAAGAAATTTATTGCGGATCAGGTAAACGATTGTTTAGGGATACTTTGGCGCACTGTTAGTACTGTAATCTGAATTCTCAGGGTCAGGGGTCCCGCATCATCGGCTTCACTTTTTTCCTAAACTATACTATTATGCGTTTGCTTCCAATTTAAAATATGTAATCTGATTCTTCAAGCTGTGGCTGAACTCCTATATGCTTGAATCAGGGGGAAAATGGTATGGAAGCAGTAAATTAACGGAAAAAAATTCATAAACGCAACGAGCAGAATATGCTTATATCTTTTTCTTTTTTTAATTTTATTGTGTGAGGGATCGATCTATCATTCATTTGTCGAAGCATTTACCATGTAAAAGAGTACTTTTACCATTTGGATTTTGAAAGGCTCAACACTCAGGAACGGCCTTGAGTGTATATTTAACACTTTTTTGGTTTTTGCAGGTTGCACCATTCAAAAAATTGCGTAGAGTGACATTCATTAACAGCGTCCCCAAATCTGCTTCAGGAAAAATCCTGAGGAGAGAGCTCATTGAAAAAGTCAAATCCAAGTTATGATGTTGTATATTTATTTCCAAAGCAACAATTTGTTGTTGGACGTCGGGACTTCTCATAAGATAACCAGAATTTCAAGTTAATATCAGAACAAGACAGTCTGATTTTTTCAGGGCATAACTCAGACTCAGGAAGTAATTTTGAGTCATACTTTGGTGTGTTTAACTGTAATGCAATTAATTGAAGAAAAAAAGTAATGCAATATTGATTTCATTCCCTAGTGTGATTCGACCATCATATTTTAATTACCATCCAAACCAATCATGAATTGTAATTCTTGTTTATCTTTGAGTGCATTTTATTTCTTTTTACATGGCACTCTACTGTCTATACCAATTTGAGATTGTTTTATGGATGAAAAAACATAGTAGATATTGTTCAAATTACTAAAAACTTGGTCAAAGACTTGGAATACAATTTTGACCTGTTTACAAAGTTTTGCATCCAATTGAATTGGAAAATATTTTACAGAAATCATAACTTACGATTCTCTAGAGAAAGAACAAAACCTTTGAATGACTATTAGAAGATTCTCTTCTCTCCAATTGAAAATATTAATCATTAACTCATATGGTGTAGGACAATTTTGTCCTTTCTCGTAAAGTTGAATAACTATTAATTGCATTTTTTGATTTTTCAATAACTTATCAGTTAAGTTACCTTATTTGATCCAAATAAAAATAATAAAGCGGCCTAATAAATGATTTATATCAATAGGTAGAAGTCTAGGTAGAAAATAGATCTCAATCAGTGTGAACCGCACCCATATCAGGCCTGTGATAGGGAAGCTTGATATGGAAGTTATATGTAAAAGTTAAGGTCTCTTACAGTTGCTCATATATCAATCGTAAGCACAAGGATTCTCTAATCTGTTAAAAAAGCTTACGTGTTAAAAAAAATTGCATAAACACCTTACTCACTTCCCGAAGAGCAGTTCCCGTAAAGACGACGATGGATTCATACTCGTTTCGGCTTCAGAAAGCTCGTTGGAAGTTATGGAGACCAAAATCAGGTATTTTTTGCATTTATTCTTTTCTTGCCCTTTCACGTTTGATCCGGGATACGTAACTAAGGTACCGTTATGTATTACACATGGTATCAAATTGGTGACGTGATCAGGTGGTTAAAAACGAAGATTTTTCGATTTTCTCTCTGTAATGTTTTTGGAGATTTAACTTCTGTTTCTCAATTTTTTCTTACTTTTTATCACATGAAAGTAGTATACATGTGTTTAGCCTTGAGAAATAGGTGAAAACAAGCTTGGGAGCATGAAAAATGGGCCCGAAACTCACTGGAAATTGTCATTTTCTGATTGGAACGACAGAGACCTTTGGGCACGTACGCTCCAAACACTGGCCAACACTTGTGTGGACATTGATTTTATTGACCAAAAATGGTGATTGTAAAATGATAGTTTAAATCAACACAAATGTAGGATAACAATGATACTCAAAGCTAATACAAAGAAGTAGACAGAGGATGTATTGAACGCTGTGGAGATAGCTGAGGTTGATATGGCCATACGGACGAATAACTCATCTCCACCTACATCCATGAGCTCGAGAGTTCATAAAGCAGCCTATGAAGCTTGGGATCGGTCTAACAAACTATGTCAGATGACCATTAAGAGATCTATACCTGACCATCTGCTAAGTGGACTTCTGGACACAGACATAACGAAGGAGTTTCTTGGTAATGTCTCCTAGAGGTACACATTCTCACCTAGTGTTGGGACAAGTGCCTTGATGAAAGAATTATTCTCCATGAGACATACAGGAGAAGGGGGAGTAATGAAGTACATATCGAGAATGATTCATCTTCACAGTAGACTGAAGATGTTAAACATTCATCTTTCTGATGTCTTCATTGCTCACCAGACTCTGAACACACTCCTTCCAGAGTTTAGTAATCTGGTGATGACATATTATTCGCTGGATGAGGAATGGGAATTCAACACTTTGATAGTCCATTGCGTTGTTGAGGAGGAGAAACTCAAGTTTGCTACTCCTACAACCCTCGAAGAAACTAAAGGGAAGGCAAAGATGAAGCCCGCTAAGTTCAAATGTAGAAAGTTCAAATCTTCTCCACATGTTGATGTTGATCAAACCAGTGCTGGTAAAGGTCCGCATGACATAAAGAAACCAACAATATAAGGCCTAAAAGGAATGACTGAGACCATCAGGTAACTCCTTGGCTTATTAATTTATGAATCTTTGATAGTCGCATTAAGTACTTGGTGGCTATATATAGTAGAGCATCTGATCAAGGTGCTTCCAAAATGCAAGGGTTCATATCCAGGATAAAGTTAAATAAAGAGAAGGGTGAACTGATGGTTCATAGCAGTGAAGAAGTAGAAGTAATATCTATGGGGAATATATGTACTAAATGTTGGGTCCCGATTCGCATTAAGCATGTTTAAATTATTCTGAGGTTTTAGTTTGATAATTTTTTCATTTGATTGGAGTAAATTAAGGATTATA
>JANZLC010000008.1:5082093-5102451 GCA_026413385.1 Erythroxylum gracilipes | reverse complement strand
TACCGACTTCTGAGTGATCGAGTGTTTAGCACGCCACCCTCGCGGGACAAGGACTCGGATGTCACCAACGATATCGGATTCGGGTCACGCGAGAGTGGGGTGTTACAATTACATATTACATATAACACTACCTGTTTGGATCTTGATCTCAAAATAATTGGATGTAAAAAAAGTCTTCTTGCATGGAGATTATAAGAGGGGATATACATGGAGCAATCAAAAGGTTTCAGAGCTAAAGTTAGAAAATTCTGGTATACAAGTTGAAGAAAAGCCTATATAGGTTAAAACAATCACTAAAGTAGTGCTATCGAAAGTTCGATTCTTTTATGACGGATCATGGTTACAAACAGACTTATGTTGATGCTTGTGCGTATTTTAAGAAATTCATAAGTAAGAACTTTATCATTCTTCTTCTATATGTTGATGATATATTGATTGTAGGTGAAGAAGTTGAAAGAATCCAAAAGTTGAAGGAACATTTGCTAAGCCTTTTGATATAAAAGATTTGGGACCTACAAACTAGATTTTGGGCATGGAGATAACTCAAGATAGGAAGAGCAGGAGATTGTGGTTATCTCTGGAGAGATATATTGAACGGATGTTAGAAAGGTTCAATATGAAGTATGCAAAGTTAGTTAGCACGCCACTAACACCTCACTTCAAGCTGAATAAGTGTGCATATCCTTCAAAAAAAAAGGAGAAAGATGATAGGTCCTCTATTCTATAATTATCTACAATAGTTTTTTTATGTATGTAATATTGTGCATAAGGCCAAATATTGCACAGAATGCTGAGATAGTGAGCAGATCTTTGTCTAATCCATAAAATATTCACTTGAAAGCAGTGAAATAAACTTTGAGAAACTTAAGAAGTACTTCAAAATGGAGTTTGTGTTTTGGTAATGGGAAGTTAATTTTGGAAGGCTATATAGATACAAATATGGTTGGAGATCTTTATGGGAGAAAATGTACTTCAGGTTTTCTATTCAAGTTTACAAGGGAGAGTCATTTCATGACAATCAGAGCTACAAAAGTGTATAGCTTTATCTATGAATGACGTAAAGTATGTAGGTATAGTAGAAGCTCGTAAGGGGATACTTTGGTTGAAAAAATTTCTTTAAAGAGTTGGATGTGAAGCAAGAAGACTATATAGTATTTTGTGATAGTCAAAGTGCTTTTGACTTGAGCAAAAATATTATGTATCATTAACGCACAAAGCAGGTAAATGTCAAATATTATTGGTTGAGGTCTGTGATTAAAGAGCAATAATTAATGTTAAAGAAGATTCATACAAACTTGAATGATTCTAATTAATATGTTAACTAAAGCGATTTTTAGAAGCAAACATGAGCTTTGTATTAAGCTTGTGAGGATGTCTCTCAAGTAGTTATTGAAGCATAATGTGTCTTCCTATTAATTTGAGTTAAAGGGGGAAATTGTTGAGTGTCCAACCCCATTTTGTGATTTTCGGTAATTATTGATGCCTTTATAATGGTTCGTAGGAATGAAAAAAGAGTGGATGAAGCTCTTTTGGAGGAGACACAACCGTATAGGATGTTACATACTTGTGTCCTTAGCGTGCACTACTATGTGGATTAATTGTGTAAGTCTCTGGAACCATGTGAAGAGCGAAGACATATACGATCGTATACAAGCCCATGTGCATGACATGTATGTCTGTATGTAACAACCGTGCAGCTCTCTGTAATTGTGTATATCAATAATTTAAGTGACACTAGAAGAGACAAGGTCACTTACACGGCCATGTATCTGATTGTGTATGATGCAAAAAATCTAATTTGGGATATATAAAAAGAGAAGACATAGGTTTGTTCATTTGGAGGCGTAAAAATACTAAAAAGGGAAAGAAAACAGATAGCGACAACAAATGGTTTCTGATTCTCATCTTTGTTTAATTGATTTTGAGATCGGGTTAAGAGTTTGTTGATTTGCATATCAACTTTGTTTTCAATCATAAAATTTTATGAGATAACTTCTTGTTGTAAGTGAGAGACCAAATTTTGTAAATTTTTATTGGTAATTAGTGAATTTGCTTGTAGGTTTAGTCCGTAATTTTACCTTTTAGTTCAGAAGGCTTTTTGCGTAAATCTTTGTGATTGATTCTTTATTGAGTTTTTTTTTGTTACAAGGGATAAAAGACAAAATAGAACAAAATACACTCCACTTTATTCCGCACACCCCACTAACGTAGAGTTCTGCGGTAGAGTGCTCCTTTCATATCTTGGTGGATGAAATCCATAACAATCATCGGAGGCTCTTGGAGAAGCTGCAGTCCTGGCCTGGATAAAAAGGTTTGAGTAGCCAGTCGATCGACACACCAGTTTCCTTCTCGATAGATATGTTGAATTTGCACCTCCCATGCTCGGCGAGTTAACCCTCGGATACCTGCCACCAAAGAATTAGTGTCAGACATAACTATATTTGAAGAAAAAAGAATGTTGATAACCTCCAAAGAATCCACTTCGACGATCATACGTCGATAGCCAAGTGCCCATGCCACCGTTTTTGTTCTCATACTAATGTTATCTGACTAAACTTGATTTAAGTACTTTGTTGTTGCTATTTAGTTGACTCTTTGGAGAGCTGTGTTCTTGTTCTTGTTTCATTGTCTCTCCTAACAATATTAAAGTTGTGACGAGATCATATAAATAGGCTGCAAAAACATAAGACTTTTATATATTGTTGTTGAATCATGCGATTATGTTTTTTTAAAATAGAAATGGAATTAATTAATGAAGAAAATAAAGTATCAGGAGGGAACAAGGGATGAACCTCAACAAAGGACACAACTAAAACAAGAAGTTAGGAGGAAAGTAAAAGAAAAGAAGAAGCCAGAATTATCCCTAAGCCAGAATCAGAACCCTTGTCCAAAAATGCTGAGATGGCAACCTAAAGAATACAGGCTAACAGAGCAAGTCAAGCAGCATGTTAAAGATGCAAAGCCGAGCAGACAAGCGGGCTACACGTCAAATGAAGATGTTTTGCCAACACAACCTCACGGATTCCATATAAGATCAAGGAGATTAGTCTCTCTTTTGGAGAAGCTTTGTTCTGGAAACGTCGGAAATTACGTTCTCGCCAAAGCGAATATATGCAAACGCCCAAGACAACAGTAAAGAGGGGTCTGGTGGTAGCGTGATGAGTAGATAAAGAAGTAGCAATATCCCCTACAGACAATCTTGGATCTGTCCAGGAGCACAAAGTAGAAACAGATTCTCATATAGCTTTGTTAAATGGACATTCAAAGACTGGTTAGTTAAAGGTATAGACGTGATGCAGTAAAACTTACGAGAAGATGTTCAATTAGTAATCAAGTATGAGGAAGTAATTTCCAAGTAATGAGAAGGAAGGATGTTAAAAGAATTCGAAATGGTAGATAGTTGTATATGTAATCTGCGTCACTGAAAAGAAGTACGATCAGGTATGGTATTTCAAAATAAAAGAAAACATCGTTTAACTTCATCCATCAAATATTATTGATTTATATACTTATCTATTATAATTATTACTCATGAAAACCATACAAAAGAAACCACAATTTCCTAATAAAGACCTTGGAAAATTTTAGTGATACGAAGGGAAATTACGGAAATGAATTCCAATGCATAGGCTACCTTGTTTAAGGGTTTGAAGATATCTTATGTAGATCAAAATGCCCATAAATAGTTTGTATTTCAGAAGTTTCTTCAAATAATATGTCCAAAATTAACAAAGAAGCTGTAGATGTCTACTTATCCTAGTAGACTCAAGCCAGTATTCCTTGTAAGATGTAGGCTTTCTTACCTTTAAATTCTTACATGAACATAAGACACTTGCCTACCAGCTCGGAATAAAATAGTACGTTAAATTGGAATGGACCAAGTGAAACACTCATTCTGCAACAGTCTGCGGTTTCAGGTTAAGATGAGTGTGGTCAAAATGTGTTCAAACTGAAAAGTATTTCCTGTTTTGATCTCGAAATGCTCCAAATATCAGAAACATGGTTGGTTAATTATAGTAATATTACATAATATCACTTTACTGCTAACGAAAATGCTTTCTGAATCAACCGAAAAAAATCAAAAGAAAATGCTTTCTGAATCATGCAATAACCCTGGTTAACTTATTTAGGAGGAGTATATCCATGGAATGACCCTGGTTAACCTATATGGGAATTTATCCATAGAACAACCCTGGTCAACTTATACAGGAACTTTTTACTAGGATTAGCTGTATTTATAGTGATGTGTAATTGTTCTTTAGGTATATAACAGAAATCAGATTGCCTTACAGACAAGAATCATTAATTATATAACTTTAACTGACTGAGAATGGATAGAAAGAAACTTTCCACAACTTGAAAAAAGAGACTGGTTAACATAGCAGACATTATATTTGATCCTCTCAATCAAATCTAAGAATCTGTTGCCATTTGAATGGCTACTGAAATGTTATTTGAGGTTTCCACACAGTATTCAATTCTTGTATAAACCTAGATTTTGTTCAATATTATTACTTTTCATTTGCTAATAAACTCCCCCTGTGTTATCTGCGCCTACCATTGCTGACATTAATTGCACTTTGCAAGCCTTTTAGGGTAAGACACAGAACTTATCTCAGGTTATGGTTCAATTGCCCGATCATCATAACATGTTCAAGAATAGAGGTCTAAAGAGAATACCGTTTTCCCCCTTACTTCTTTAGACGTCTATTGTGCTTTCTCACGCAGTTCATTTGAAGACATAAAGGTTTGTTAAAAGGGTTGCAGAGATGAACCACAGAGAGATAATCAGGTTAAAGTCTTCTTAGGTCAAGGTTCACATAGAGAAAGCAACCTAGGGTTTAGTAACCCAAGGGTAAGACTTAAGAGTGTGAGTTTCGCTGAAGTCACAGTTCAGAGGACAAGTTCCGTTATTTCTTACAGCGTTTCCCTTTCTGGTATTATACTAGTCTATATGTGTGTGGAGCGTGTGTATGTGTCCGAAAGAGAGCAAGAGGAGACAGAAGTGTGTAGACTTGATGTATATTGAGAAGCCCTAATTATAGAGAGTGGAGATTCGTATATCTATCCTTCTTCAAAATCCCTAAGAAACGCTCAAAGAGATCCTATGTTGGCAGATCGACAACCCGTATTCAGTACAATCCTTCAAATTGATGAGCTTTCTACAAAGTTGTGATGAGCACCACAGCATGGTCGATATCGGACTGTTCTACTTTGAAGACCCCAAATCGACATTCCTCTCTTACTTAGGTCGCTAAAACTGTAGATGCTACCAAATAATGAGGTCTTAGATGTGCTTGAACATGCACATATAGATCTACCAGCTACACAGAAAATTCCGAGAAACAACGAGTTCATTTAGCAATGAAATTTAGATTAACAGCCAAAAATTGCACTGACCTGCGCCTACACCTGAAGTTATGTGCTTCTTTTCCATCTTCGATGTGCTTGAACATGCATAAAGATCTACGAGCTACACGGAAAGAAATATAGAAACTACGGTTCATTTAGGAAATAAATTTAGACCAAAATGGCATTCAACTGCACCTACACCTGCACCTAAGTGCATCTTTTCCATCTTCACTTGGTCTTTGTATAGACTAAATGGCTATGGAATTAAGAACACTAGTAAGGTGCAGGTGCAAATGCAGATAAAGGCAACATATTGGAAAACCGCCTCATCCTGTAATACACAGCTTTGTTATGTAGAAGGAAGGATTATATAAGAGAAGAGAAAGGAGCTGTTGCGAAGAATTCAAGTGGCAGAGAGGGATTGTGATTGTGAGGGAATATGGAATTGACAGGCACTATCTACTATAATTATCATCGTGGAAAAAGTAAAGGAACCTTAGCTACTTATGTCTGTCAGCCAGTACAACACAATTAGGAGACGGTCCCAAGCCCCACGTGAGACAAAGCCCCCCAAGCACGTGGCTTTTGGAGTTCCGGCTAATCAAATTTTGACACGTGAACAAATGCCATCTGACTATCCACTCGAATCGACAAGGTAGCCTCGTGGCCTCAACTGTCGCTCCTGTCTAGGAAGGAGATAGCGAGGGAAGTAGGGGCCAGCCAGTATCATGGGTTTTTTTCACCTCTGCCAAACCCCAATCCAAAGGTGATCACAACAAAAACAAATCCCTAAATTTTTAAAAAAATGTGTTTTAGCTTTTGAATTAATGCCTTTCTTCTCTCTAACTCTTCTGGATATTACTTAAGACGACAGTGCGCAGAGGCTATCCTGTCACTGGTCCCCCTCGCCTATTTTACCAGATCTTCTTCATTTCCCCTGAATAAGTCCACTGTTGTACATTTCTTTTGGGGCCAGCAGACCTGAGCTTTTTGGTTTGATTTCACTAAATACCAAGTGGAGATTATCTAGCCTACGTCCAAGACTATACTGGCCAATAAGAATTCTTGGCTCTACGCCAAAGGTGCCCTTTTGGATTAAGATTCAGATATAGTTTTAATTTATTAAAATACATATAAAAAAACAATATTTTCATATTTTAATAATAGTCTCAATCAAACTAAATATCTTCTTTACTGTTGTAATTTGGTTTGGTGTGTTTGTTGATCACAATAATGTAGCAAGTCAGATCAATTAAACATTCATCAAAACTTTTTTAATTAAATGATAGGATAACACAATAAAAATAATGTAACTATCATGTTCTGTGCTTTACAAATTATAACACTATCCTTATTCTCGATATGATGGATTCTGAAAGGTAAGTGATCGGAGACCTCATAAGCTGACGAGTGAAGTGCCAGAAAGATGCTTTCACTTAACGAGGATAAGGAAAATATAACATGATGAATGCGAGATGTCTCAAGAAGAAGCTTGGAGTCTGTTGTTTTTATAAAGGAATAAAAGTAACAAACTTTTAACTTTATATTTTTTATTTTAACATATAATTTTAAAACTTTAAAGAAGACTTGAAAAGTTAATACTAAACACATGTTGAGAAATGAGAAATAACGTGTTTAAGCTGTAAATGCTCATGATTTTATGCACTGGAAACAGGTTTAGTATTGCTATATATAACAGAGTAGAGACCCTAAAGTTTGTATTCCCTCTATAGATTTTCTTTTTGTTTTTATAATTTAGCATCTTCTTTGGTTTTGTATATATAATTAACTAACAATATTATATAATGTTTCTAAATACGTTTGAAGTTGAATAATGAAACGAGAGAGCACATAAAAAGTAAGAATTTCTTGTCTTATTAGTTGGTCTATGGAGTGAAAAGGATAGAGGAGATTAATGAACACGAGTCTGTTCACATTTTTGTCGTGGTGTCTTTATTTTGAAAAGTTCCTATAGATTTTGAATAAAGCTTTAGCCAGAACGAATCAATTGTCAAATTAACACTTAGCCATCGTTTTACGCACACTTGCAGATGTGGGACTCTCAATAATTTTCTCTACATCGGCGCCTTAAATTGACTTTATTGACTCAAATTTATGAACGAATAATTATTTATTATTACAAAATTTAATTTAAAGTTGGACTGGTTGTCTTTTTTATAACAACAACGATATCTGATACAAATCTTACTGATACGTTAAATTTGAAAAGATTAAATAATACGTAATTTTATTTGTAACTAATAAAATGAATGTTTTTAAATAATATTTAGTATATAAACATGAGACTAAGGTCCTATTTGATAATCAGCTGATTGCATTAGTTAGTTGAATATATCAGTTGAATTGCATTAGCTATTTGTTAAAGATATTTGGTAAAATTAATTGTTTAGTATTAGCTGTTTATGTGTAAAATGACTTATGAGGACATGACTTTAAAAGAAAATATAAAGATATGAATATTATATATCTTAATATTTCGTTAAATATTCTTAAAAGTATTTAAATTTTAGAGAAGTCATGTTTTCTTGTACAATTTCATCATCTATAAAAGATTTATGCAATTCTTTTTATTTTCATTTTTGTTTAAGGTCAATATTTTATTTCTAACCTATAACTACATAAAATAACTATAAAAACAAATATTGTTCCTAAAATATAGGTATCTAAGAACCTCAATTAAAAGATATAATTGACTATTGATAGTTAAAATTTTAGCTGATTGATGAAAACATGAGCATTTTAATATTTGGTTGTTTATCTTAAATCAACCATCAAATCTGCTATTCTCCAAACAACTTTCATAACTGTTTAAAAAGGCAAACAAATGAAGATAACCAATCAACTAAAAAATAGTTGTTTAGTAAAGACCGAAAGTTGACAATATTTTATTTTTATTTTTAATAATTTCGACAGTGCAACGAAGAAAAAAAAAACTGAAGAAGATAAACTCTACCGAGGACTCAATTTTCAACGGAGGTGTCGAGATTTGTCAAATTTAGTACGAAACTATTTCGTTTCTTTTTTATAACATGACAGAACATTTATCTAACAAAGGTGCAATAACATACCTAACTGCATGATTTTAGTTGGTCCTGATAGATCCCTTTCAAATGTTCCATCAATCACTAATTATTGTATATTTCTTTCGTTAAATATATATATATATATATATATTTTTAATAAAAACTTGATTAAGATAATCTTTAAATGAGCACAATTATTGTAATTATTGGTTCTTCTGTTCCTCTTATGACGAATACTTGTGCATCACATAACTGATGTTTCTCTATTTTTGTTTCTTTATCCTAATTCGTGTTTCCATTTCCATGTTCCCAATGAAAGGGCCATACTTTTGTTCTTGAAAGATTCAGTAAATGAGACGCTGTAGGTACATTCGTTGTTTGAAGTTGAACATGAGAGTTTAAAACATTTCGAAATAAACGAAAATAATGATAAGCTGCATAACATAATAAGAATATTATAAGAAAAGAAACAATGCAGGTACCTGTTACACTGATCACGAGCTGTTGAAAGCAACTCCAAGGGTGATGACTCGTATCAGTACTTGATCCAATCAAGGTGGGATTTTCACATCTGACATGGTTTGTTTGGCAGGATTGTATCATGCATTACATGATATCTTTTGTTTCGGCTACGATATTTTAATCATGTGCTAATAAAATATTAAAAATATTATTATTGAAACAGAAAATTTGTTTTCATTATGTATTTACTCCAAACTTTCCCCATGGGCGTGGGAAGAAAAGAAGATGGCAACTGGCAACCAGCCAACCACTAAACAACAACTACACTTCTACAATGTAGCTTTTTGCGGCAACTTTTGTTGATACGTCCAGTATTTTACCACTAAACAAACTTTCCATTTCTTTATTTTCTCCGCGACATGAACTTCAACATTTTTCAGACTGGAGTTAAGATAAGCTTTTCTATGCGGGCCATGGCCCTGTCGAGGCCTTCCACGGTTTATAAACCATGCAGAAGAAACGAGCTTTCCGCTAACTAATGGGTATAACATTTTGAATGGGTTATTTTGAGTTTTTTTTTTAAATTTAATGTAAATTTTAAAATTTTTAATTGAATAACTAATCTTTTAAATTTTTAATCAATTTTATAACAGTGTAATATTAGTTAAATATTTAAACCTTAAAACTCTTGTCTTATCGGTTTAACTTTTGGTCTAATTTTTAAAAGATTTTTGGATAACTCTTTTTATTTCTTTTAAAATTTTGGGTCATAATAGTGCTCTTCAACGTAAATTTTAAGCCTGAATTAAGGTATCTGATGAAGTAACTTTTAGTGTAATTGTTGAATCTCAAATGATACTGAATCTATTTAGTGTGTAAATCTTGTGTTTGCATGTTCAAGCCTTTGAGGTTCGAATCAGTGCGGTGAAGTAGTTTGTGTTTGGGCAACTATATACTTGTGTAGTATTGAAAACGAGCGAGTTATCAATCTAGTCATCTCGTTTGTCTCTCTCTTTAAAGAAACTCTTTATTATAGTGATTTGATGGCTGCATCATCAAACATGAAATTGTCTTCATCATCCTTGATTGGCATAATAGTGTCAATAAATTTTAAAAATTTTATATTCGACAAAAGATTTTATTATGGTCATGATAATGAGTCCTAACAACCGCAGCCTACTTTGAAATTGGAAGCTCAATTTTGAGGTCATGTAACCAGGCCAAGGCCCAGAAGTGGTCTAATTTTCCATTTCCCCAGCCAATGCTTGGATCATATTCAGGCCTAAGTTCATCTTTCTCAAAGGGACCATACTATAACGCATGCCATAGGCTAGGCTGGCGAGGTCTCTTGTTATAGGGCTGAGGCTCCGCAGAACAGGCCTCGGGTTCTCATTTTAACGTGATTTATAAACCTTAATTAATGTCATCAGGTCAGTTATCTCCGCCGTCAAAGGCAATAATTTGCAATCAAACGAAGAAATTCCGAGGAATTGTTCCTCCAAGTCTCCATTACTTAGTATAACGAACATTATTTAACATGACGGGATCAACTATTTTGTTTTGATTTTGATATTTTTATCATATTTTATTTTAATAATACAGAGTTAGAATATAATAACTATAACAAAAGATTTGACGTGAATAAATTGAAGGCACTGGTAAACTTACTTATTTCAACTAGTATGCCAAATCGTAAATTCTAGATATACAATTTTATGTTATTTACATCACCGACTCAAATACTTACTGCCACACTCATAACACTCGCATCCCTATAAAGTACCTTACTCTTTACCACACAATTATCAGATACTCACTCCCTTTCGTCGTAGAAACTGAAAGTCTCCCAACTGTTCCTCTTCAACTCCCATATGGCTAAAGTCATCCATTTCTCTTCTTACGTTGTTTTGACTCTGTTTTCTGGGTTTTGTTTTTGCTTTTCTCAATGGATTTTCTGCTTCGTTTCTTTTTTTTCAGAAGAAGAAGTCCAATAATAACAACGACAGCCTCAACAACGCCAACGCCAACGTTAGTGTTGACAAGAACAACGATGGAGAGAAGGAGGAAGTTAAGAAGAAAGGAGGCGAGAAAAAGGAGGACAAGAACCAGATCACTGTGGTTTTGAAGGTGGAGATGCATTGCGAAGGCTGCGCGTCTAAAATTGTCAAACATGCTCGTGCCCTTGAAGGTATTTATTGATATGCAACTCCTGTTGACTCCTTAAATGTTCTGGGTTTTCTCCTAAATTAAAATTGTTGTTTATTTCATTTCCTATAATCTGTTTGCTGTATAGATTCAGTTCTTCCTAATAACTTGGAACTGCTGTGACAGGGGTTGAGAATGCGAAAGCAGAGATGGATTCCAACAAACTGACAGTTATAGGGAAGGTGGATCCTTTGCAGATTCGAGAGGATCTCCACCTTAAGACCAATAAGAAGGTTGATATCATCTCTCCACAGCAGAAGAAAGAAGACGCTAACAAGAAAGATGAGAATAAGAAATCCAACGACAAGAAAACTGACACTGACACTATGGATGCTAACAGTAAGAATACCAAGAAACCTAAAGAGGTAATCACCAGTACTTAATTAATTCATTCTTTTAGTACTGTTCTTTCTAACCTGCGCATGGTGATTCCACCTTTTTTTTTTTTTTTTGGATAACGGTGATTCCACTTTCAAATCAATAGCTCCTCGTCGAATATCTAATTTTCATTATTTGACGTTACATTTCCGTGTCAATTGGACAGGCGTATTTTAACAGAAACGAAAATCCTTTGTTTAGTATATAATAATCATAATCTCAACTGCCATTTTGATGGTGTAGCCATCGGTGACGACGGCCGTACTCAAACTGGGGTTTCATTGCCAAGGTTGTATCAAGAGAATTCACAAAATTCTCAACAAGACCAAAGGTGACTTTTATCTTCCCTATATAAATAAATAACCATCTCCGGCCTCGTCCATTTACGTCACCGTAATGGCGTTATGATTTATGTTGTACAGGTGTGCAAGAGATGACTGTGGACAAACAGAAGGAGACGGTGACAGTCAAAGGGACGATGGACGTGAAGGGTTTGACCGAGGCTCTTAAGGATAGACTCAAGAGGCCCGTTGAGATCGTTCCGGCGAAGAAGGAGAAAGAGGAGGCCGGCGGCGGCGGGAATGAAGGAGGTGGGGGAAAGAAGAAAAAGGGTGGCGGCGGTGACGGTGGCGGTGGTGGTGGGCAGGAGCAGAGTGGCGGAGGTGACGTGGCGACGATTGAAGGCAACCGAATGGATTTTATGGTTCAACCTGGGTTCGGGCACGGTTACAGGTACATGCCTATGTATGGAAATGGATACATGGGTCAACCCGTGATGGGGAATGGTGGCTACATGGGTCAACCCGTAATGGGGAATGGTGGCTACATGGGTCAGCCTGTCTATACGCATGCTCCGAATTACGGATACGGGTATGGATCGGTGCCGGGTTATCCAGCTCACTTGAAGTTCAACGATGAGAACCCTAACGCCTGCTCCATTATGTAGTGTAATAGTTATAAATTAGGCTTAATAAGCGCTTCTATAGCAAGAGCTTCAATGGGAGAGACCAAAAATGTAAATAAAATATAGAGGCTGGTGGGTGAAAATTTTAGGTGGAAACAATCTATGTAAGGTAGCTGTTGAAAAGTATCTTTTTAAATGCCATGGTTGTTTCTTTAAGGTTATGAATCGATGATGCATATGAGGTATGCCATGGTTGTTAAGAGTTTTTCTCTTTTTTAACAGGTGGACTGGTTCTCTTTATTAAAACAAATCCATATGGTATAGTTGTTTCTTCGAGTACAAAATTAAGACTGGTGGAATATTCTTTGCTATAAAGAGTCATGCTAATGAACAAATACTAGTAGTCTAGTACTACTACCCCACTTCTCCAAATTTCAATATACATTATAGGCCTCTTATGATTTGGACTATGTGCATAGATTGATGCTCCTTCTCAAAAATCAACCAAGTCTGATCTGACTACATAGCTTTTCCTATAAAATCATCCATCTTTGTCTTCCTCTCTCCCCCATCTTTATATTTTTCAAATATATGTCTGTGTTTTTACTTTTATTAAAAGATAAACAAAATGAGATAGCGAAGATTGTATTGAACGAACAGGAGGCGTGAAATTTCATTAGCTTTGACGTGCGATTGAGAACTTGCATTAGCTTGATTCTGTCAGTGAAGCGAGAATCGCGGCTTAACTTTTTCAAGCGTCAACTAAGTAGCCAGCAACCTTTACCAATTGCAAGGACTGAAAATGGGGCAACATGTCCCGTCTCAGAGCAAACATTATGGTAAAATTGAAGTCCCTACAACTACAAGTCTACCAACGAACCAACCCAAAGCATATAGCCCTTTCTTCGGCTTTCCTAGGACAGTCGGACCCCTACTAATTAATACAGGACAGAGCCTGGGAACCTATCAAGTCTCAACCAACAATATTAGGCTATTAGCTCCTCACAATCACGTGTCCTTATTCCTTTTGTCATCGTGAGCCGGCCGTCTTCCACCCGCATCACGCATCAATGCAATACATGTAAAATCGCACATACGCACAGTTGCTACAAGAGACGGCTGTCACAACAGTTTTGGACTGTTCCGTATGCGTGCCCCTTTTGTCAGTGCATGTAGAGACGGTGTGTGGATTGAGAGAGAGAGAGAGAGGGAGGTACAATATGGACAGCTGTCACCTCTCTGTACCCTGCCTTTGAATCACCGTGTCTGGTCACTGCCCGCACTTTTGCGGGATTCTTATCGTGACCACGTCATAACGTAATGTGCCAAATCCACACACCATGTATGTATGTAGCTCATTCGCATGCACATGATGATTTATTCATTTTTAACGCGCTCCAAACACTGCTTCCTCCTTTCCCTTGGTTGAATGAAGAAGTATCCAAGCAGCTTCCATAAAGCGTGTGATTGGAGAACAGGTGGCTGTTACAAAACAAAAAATTCACTTTTTAAAACTGTCCTTTGTTTTGTTATTATGTTACAACTTACAACCTATTGCCCCATAACAAACACCATCCGTAGCCCAATTTTTTTTAATTATTTTATGTGGAAAAAAATGAAGAAGAATATTCTGTCTACCTAATTAAATACCCAACCTTACATGAACTTGCCAACCCCATCACAGATTAAATAAAAACACTGCTAATCCTGTCTCTGTCTTTCTATTTTAACTAAGAGCAATGTAACCTAACAAGAAGTTGTGTAATGCATTTGCTAAAATTTCATATTGGAGGCGGACGTGTTGATGGACACTTGGACTAGATTCCAAATCCATGTGATTGGAGGTCTCTTTTAAATCCTTTTCCCCTTTGGACTTGATGATTGCATGAACTCAATATCACGTGGGCGTTTCTAATTACTAGAGCTTGTCAAAAAAGTAGAATATTATTATTTAAAGAGAGGGGGAAATTAAGGGCCGTTTACCAAGAGATTTTAATTTTGTCAAGATTCTCTTCTAATCATACTAGCTGGGAAATGGAAGAATCATCGAATTATTCATTTAGTGATCTTAATTATTATATTTAATATTTTTCAAAATTACTCTTTTCATAATAATATTATGATCATAAAAATTGCTTCATCGTAAAATTTTGTTAGGGGTTTTTGTCCATACATGTACACAGGTGGGTGGGACAGCAGGGCTCTGCTTCTCCTCAAGTTGTCATTTCTTGGCTCCCAATAACTTCTTATCAGTGACCCAGAACACTCAAAAGGTCTACATCATTAATGTTAACCGCTGATGAGCTCTAATATTGAAATTCTTTTCACTACACTACCAGTCCAATAATAGCATATCACGTTCAGAAACAGAGCTCCCTCTTTCTTATCTTCTTCTTCGAAACCGCAGAGAAAGAGACAAGGCAAAGTTCATAGTCGGCTAATTCCTGTAAGCATCACTGTAGTACACTGATGTAAATTTCCTGAGTAATTATGTCGACTTTTGCCCCACCCGCACTTGCTTCGTTGTCATACGGATGCGTTACGCGTGCACATCATCAGATTTAAATATTTGACAAAAAGCAAGTTCTCATATGAATGCCACGATAACTCTAGAAGATTGTCCAACTTCGTCCAGAATGTTGACAAAGGAAATAGAAGACGTGCGAGATTTGATAGTATTAGATTAACTGATTAATTAATTAGAAGTAAATAATTTATTAGTAATTATAATTATTTATTGTATTATAAAAATAAACACGAACAGACTTCACTGTTTTATATGTGTATATATATATAGAGTGCGATAGTCAAAGCTCTTTGGTTACGAGTCCACTAGTAATCATTAGTATCTATATGATTTGAATGAGGATGGACATGTTCTAATGTCCAACTTGCAAGGGAAGGTACCGACGACCTTAGTGGTCTAGTTTTCATAAAGCAAAGGGCATTTGAAAACTGCCTTTCTTGGGAGCAAAAGTTTCAAAGTATCACTTTAAACACTTTACATCGCAAGCGCAAAAACCGCGAAAGAAAATTCTCAGTGATCAACATCGAGCTGAATGGGACTTGTAGGGGTAAGGTTAATTTTTTTTTCATTAATGTGGATATATAGCAAAGGGGACATCATTATGTACCCTACGCATTTAATAACAGAAACAATGCCTCGATTAAATTTGATTAAGATGCAAATTTGGGTCGATTCATTACTAGTTAAAATTGACTTAAACATTAGAGTACTAATGACAACTTATTCATATATTTACAGTTAATCAGCAAATTGATAGACATATAGCATTAAAGTTTTCACCGTCTACCGCTGTAGCCCAGTTCTTGACTGACAGTAAGGCTCAAGTACAGATTGTGTTTGGTCCAGAGTCATGTTGGGTTAATAATAGATTGAAGCCCATTTTGATCAGACGACCCAAGTTCTGTTAATGTCATCGGGTCAGCACCCGAATGCTAGGAGATTATACCCGGACCGACGTCATAACAAGAACAGAAAAACACCGTACACGTGTCATTCCTAATAAAAATTCTACAATCTACCTTCTCGTCCTTTTTCTACAATCCACACAATAAAATGTCAAAGCCGGACCGTCTTTTGCTTCTTCTTCTCTTCCCACTACTGTGCCTCAGGAGACTCGGCCATTTCCATAATAATATTTACCACAAATAAGAAGAAACAATCTCCTTTTCCTTCTTCCCACCCTAATCTCTCCTCTTCTTTGAGGTTTTTCTTTTCTTTTATTGTTTTCCACCATTTTATAACGAAGCTTTTCAAGTTTTTAATTTCTTCTAGACAATTATTGATCTGATTTCTTTCTTCTTCTTTTTTTTTGGGTATTTGATTCAGGATGGTGTCGGAAGCCAGCAAGAAGAAGGCGGCGCAGAAGAAGGCGGCCGCCGCTGCCAAGAGAGGCGGTAAAGCTGCTGCGACGTCGTCGAAGTCGGCGAAAAATGTTCAGTATGGAAACAGCGTTGACAAGTTGTCGAGTGAAGTAGGTAGTTGTCAGATATCGGATCGCACCTGTACTGGCGTTCTATGTTCTCATCCTCTTGCCAGAGATATTCGCGTAAGTTATTTTCTTCCCATATTTATTTTTTTCCTTGCATCTTAGGTATTTTAAATAACGGCTTATTTGTTCGCCTGCATAGGAGAATAAGTTTTACTAAACAGACAAGTGAAAGGAATAAATTGGGACACTTTTAGAATAGAGTTATTAATTGGTAATTAGTAGGTAGAGAAGGAACAATCTAAAGAAAAAAAAAAGGAACATTTATTAGTTTCTTTAGAGTTAGTATGCCTATTATTGGATGAATTCTTCACAGATGATGAATATGTATGCCAGTGTATATGTATATGTTGCATATATGTAGTACAAAATCACACGTGCACAATCAACTTGTCCACGAACACAGAGAGGAATAATATCTCTAAAGATTAAGGTTCTAAAATTTTAATTAGCATTGTTCGTTTTGGACTCTTGACTTGACGAGTCTTACTAGTAGCTTATTGTTGCTAGCTTGGTGTACCTAGAGAAGTGCCTGGACGGGCGGCTGGGTCTGTTCCAAGCACTATGATTATGCTTTTTGGTGCAGGTAATAATATATAGGTGTTCGAATTTCTACGCTCATACTCGTATTTGATGTTTTCCTTGAAATTGTTTTTTTGTGATGTCGATGAGATAAACTTACTAGTTTGAACTTTCTTCTTTTTGCTTTTTCAGATTGAGTCCTTATCTGTTACTTTCCACGGACACGATCTCATTGTTGATTCAATACTAGAACTTAACTATGGCAGGTTTGACAGTTTATCTTGGAAAATAACTTGACAATTATTGAGAACCACTGTTAATTTGATTTTGTTCTTTGGATCATCTTATAACTCAGACGTTATGGATTGCTTGGATTAAATGGATGTGGAAAATCAACACTTTTAGCTGCAATTGGATGCCGAGAACTTCCAATTCCTGAGCATATGGATATATATCATCTCACTAGGGAGATTGAAGCTTCCGATATGTCTTCACTTGAAGCTGTCATCAGTTGTGATGAGGAGAGGTTGAAATTGGAGAAAGAAGCCGAGGCTTTGGCTGGTGGGGTATGTAGGAGTGACTTGATGCTTTTGTCCATTATGCTGCGTAGCTTTTTCTCTTACCGAGTTACCTTATTTATATTGGTGTAGTTGCAGGAGGATGGAGGTGGAGATAGGCTTGACCGCATTTATGAGCGCTTGGAGGCGTTGGATGCATCAACTGCTGAGAAACGTGCTGCTGAAATTTTGTATGGGTTAGGTTTTAACAAGCAGATGCAGGCAAAGAAGACGAGAGATTTTTCTGGTGGCTGGAGAATGAGGATTGCATTAGCTCGGGCTTTATTTATTAATCCAACTATCCTCTTGCTGGATGAACCCACTAATCATCTTGGTTAGTCCACAGATGTTGATGTCACTTGTGGATCACTTATAAATATTTGGCTTTTCTCTCAGAAAACTATTGGGTTGTCTTTGCTAGAACTTTGCTTTTCTCCCCAGTAGTTAGGTAATTTGTGGTATTAGATGCTTTTCTCAACGTCTGATTTGGTTGAACCTCAATCATCATGGTTCAAGAGAAAGGAAAATTTTCCACTTTCAGTCCCGTTATATGCTTTTAACATCTCAATTTTTTTTGTTCAATAGACTTTATCCCAAACACCTTCAGTTGGAGCTTGTTCTTCTAATAGGATTATGGGAACTTGCCAATTGTCTTACGAATTAATGCTCTATTTTTCAGAGTGCTTACTTTTTCAGTAAGAGGAAATTAAATTCTTTGGGGACTTAAAAACTATTGTCAAGCTAACGGTTAATTACTTTTGCTGGTGACAGACTTAGAAGCTTGTGTTTGGTTGGAGGAAACATTAAAGAAAATGGACCGCATTCTAGTTGTGGTTTCACACTCTCAGGATTTCTTGAACGGAGTCTGCACAAATATCATACACATGCAGAACAAGACGTTGAAGTACTACACGGGTAACTTTGATCAATATGTTCAGACCCGTGCTGGACTGGAAGAGAATCAGATGAAGCAATACAAGTGGGAGCAGGAGCAGATTGCTTCAATGAAGGAATATATTGCTCGTTTTGGGCATGGCTCAGCAAAATTAGCTCGCCAGGCACAAAGCAAGGAGAAAACTCTTGCAAAGATGGAGAGGGGTGGGCTTACTGAAAAGGTGGTCAGAGACAAGGTTCTTGTTTTTCGGTTTGTGAATGTGGGAAAACTTACTCCACCAGTGCTTCAGTTTGTGGATGTTTCGTTTGGCTATACACCTGACAATCTTATATACAAGAACCTCGACTTTGGTGTTGATCTTGACTCTAGAATTGCGCTAGTTGGCCCCAATGGTGCTGGAAAGAGTACTCTGTTGAAGCTTATGACGGGAGATTTAGTTCCTACTGATGGCATGGTACGACGGCATAACCACTTGAGGATTGCACAATTTCACCAACATCTCGCTGAGAAACTTGACTTGACATTGTCTGCCCTTCAATTTATGATAAAAGAGTATCCAGGAAATGAGGAAGAAAAAATGAGAGCAGCAATTGGAAAGTTTGGGCTGTCTGGCAAAGCCCAGGTGATGCCCATGTTGAATTTGTCAGATGGGCAGAGGAGCAGGGTGATATTTGCTTGGCTAGCATTCAGGAAACCACACATGCTATTGCTGGATGAACCAACAAACCATCTGGATATTGAAACCATCGACTCATTGGCAGAGGCGTTGAATGAGTGGGATGGTGGTTTGGTTCTTGTTAGCCATGATTTCAGGCTCATAAACCAGGTAGCGGAGGAGATATGGGTGTGCCAGAACCAAGCAGTTACCCGTTGGGATGGCGATATTATGGAGTTCAAGGAGCACCTCAAAAGGAAAGCTGGGTTATCTGATTAAACTATATGGTAGCCCTGTTTTGTATGACTATGCAAGGCCACACGCTTATCACCTTGATAGGCCGGCTATCTTCACCCTTCGGTTGAGTATATCCCGCAGTATGAATCTGGCTGCATCATGTACAACAGGGGTGGCTGTTATTTTTAGCCATATGCGTTGTTCAACTTATCATATTATTATCCATAATATTCGGATATAAAGGATATATTTGGCGATACTTGTACAATTAGAGGCGATAGTGGTATGAAAGCTTTAGCACGATGTGAACTTTCACGGGTGAAAGCTTTATTTTATTTGATCTTTTGTGGAAGATTGCTTAGATTGATAAATAGAACGGTGCTTGATAAAGAAATGTCATTTAGGAGTGGAGAGAGCTACCACTTCCACTACCAGTCCCTGGTCTATGTTAGTGGACTACAACGGTCAAGCTGGTATGCATTGTCGGCAGCCCTACCCCGACATTGTCTCGTAGCGTCTAGTCAATTAACCCTCTTCACTCTGCACGGTCATAGTTCATCAGCTTATGTCCGGTCCGTATGCGTAAAGCTCGCTTTATTAAAAGCTACACCATAAACATGTGAATTACTTTACAACATAAGCTAAGTAACATTTGGTTATTTGGTTTCACTTTTATTTTTCTGTTAGTTGTTTTTGGTTTTTGTTTTCTGTTTTTAGTTTTTGTTTTTTTAAAAAAATAAAAACCTATTTGGTTGAGATTTGCAATATAAAAACTGAAAACAAAAACTTGTTTGGTTGATATTTCTAATAAAAAATTGAAATTAAAAATATATTTGTTATTATTATTATTATTGTTATTATTATTATTTATTTTTAATAAGTTATTCTTATTATAATTAATTTTTAATAAGTTATTCTTATGATTATTAATTTATTATTATTATTATTAAGTTATTCTTATTATTTTTATTATTATTTATTCTTCTTATTATTAATTTTACTTATTTATTTATTTATTATTATTATTATAAAGTTATTATTATTAATTTTGTTAATAATAATAATAATTATTATTATAAAGTTATTCTTATTATTATTAATTTTGTTAATTATTATTATTATTATTATTATTAT
>JANZLC010000008.1:5070875-5081993 GCA_026413385.1 Erythroxylum gracilipes | reverse complement strand
TAATAATCAAATTAATTTAATTGTTTAAAGTTTTGATATTTATTAATTGTCTACTTACTCTTATCCTTGTTATAATATTATTTAACAATAATTATAAAAATAAAAATAAAATTAATTAGTAAATTTATGATTAATAATAATTATATAAATTATTCATCATTCATGATTTGAATTTGGCTTTGAAAAAACGTTTACAAAATAAAAAATATCATCCCAAAATTAAGTTAGGGGTAATTTTGTCTACCCACATCTAAATAGATGTGGTAGAAGTGCTATTAACAAGTAGAGGAGTGCTAATAGCGGCACCCCATAATTAGCTGTGAAAAAAAAAACGACCAATAAATATAGTAATTCAGATTTCTACTACAAGAAAATTAAAGCAAAACCATCATAATAGGTTTTAGGATCTATAACAAGTTGGATAATATAATATTTAAGTCAAAAGGTGCTTTTTAAAGTAGAACTGTGACTTTTGCTGGGACTAAAAGTGCGTTCTAATTTACAATTGTGAAATATCATGTAAATGAATCATTGATCAAGATTTGGATGAGTAGTAGCTAGGCCCTCCCCCTTTACAGACACATGGATGACTGTACAGGGTTTACATTCTCTTCCCCAGTGATCAGCCTCTTGGGTGTAGGGATTAAAAGTTTCAAAATTTTCAAGAAGATTCAATGAGAACAATAACATATGTGCATAAGAAAAATATGGATCTGGTAATTCAATGTCAATTACTATATAATTTTTTGATTAAAATAAAATTAATTGGACTTTCTAAATTTGGACTTGTTTTTATGTAATTTTTCTCTTCTCTAACCAAAAGACTTATTTATTTTGATGACATTATGAAGAGAGGTCGGTCTTCAATTTGCAAACACGAACGTGGCTAGCTGGATTAATATAACAAAGGCTGTGCCTTTGAAATCAGGCTAAAATTACACGAAGCAAATTCTAATATCTCAGAAAGATCGAATTTGCTAAACAAATTTATCTGGACATTGGAGAGATCATAACTAGTTCTAGTTATGTAAATGAACCCCGTTTAAAACTAACAAAAATGGTGGTTCCCAAATTTAAATTAAGCTTATGTAATAAGCTTGTTCACCGCCATTGTTTTACATGCATCCCTGTTGATGGCTCCGACGTCACCACTCTCCTCCCACTGCTCCGCCAGTATCCTCTCCAGCTCGCTCGGCCGGCAAGGAATTGTCAGCGCACCCTCCCGGTCGAAACCATACTCCTCGGCGGCTTGCTCCAATAGTCTCAAAAACGTAGGGTGAGTCAAGTAACTCAATGGAACAACAAATCTTTTAGGCTCCTTACCTCCCACAGCTATCACTGCAAAGTGACCTTCTTTAACATCTTCAGGCACGTACGTTGAGTCACACTCGTCAGTATAACAACTCGATTTTTTCCCTAGTAAAAGACTCCTTTGAAGCAATTTAGCTACAATCTTCGGCTTTATGATGCCATTCTTCTTCTTGCTGCAACTCGCAAGCTTAGCCATATGGAAGCAGTCTTAGTAGTAGTAGAACTAGGTAGGGATGTGTTTCTCGGGTTGAAGTTGTGTGTTGTGGCATGTTGATTAAGTGCAGTTTCATGGGATTTATATAATTGTAGATAAAGGGCTTGGGGTGGGATAAGGATAGACGGTGGGCACTTACACTGGAGAGTGAGAAAGAGAGAAGAAGCCTGAGCTGACTAGCTTGGGATTAAATTGGGAGACCAGTGCATGTGCATGAATCGTGATTGTATACTATACCATGAAACGTCCCTTTTGCATAGTCACGAGCACTTTTTGCTTCTCTTCGTTCTATTTCAGGAAGTTTCAATAGGGACTGCAAATATAAGCTCAGATTAAGCAAATGAAATTGTTCAGTATCCATTTCCAAACAAATATAAAAAGAAAGTAGAGTCATGTACTGTTTTAATGTACCCGTTGATTTCACTTCCAAGTGCAAATCACCATCTGGACTGATGAGCATTAATTAACGAAACCAACTACCACACTTGTCACCTCACCATTTCCAACGAAATTTACTACCAGCAGCACCTTTGCACTCACAAAATGCAATCAATAGGAGGCACATTTAATAGTCCGGAAAGGCCTCTCGTTTACCTTGAATGCCATACTCTTCTTAGTCCAAGCAACTCCCCACTCTGTCCATGTCCTATACGGGAACACCCTCTTTTACTATTCTTCAGCGTCTTGGATGTGGTAATCTGTGTACATCTCCCTTATTTTTGTACCTAAAATGTACTATAATATAATAAGGGGACGCCTCTGCCTAAGATATTTGTTATATATCACTAGACCTTTTCAATCTTGATTCAAATTTTAGTACCGCAACACTTTCTGTGTTTCTTTGCGGATCACCTCTATCCAGCTTTTTCCAGAATTCAGGCTATGATTTTTAATATCTTCACTTTCATTCTGATATTGAAAACCCACTATAATTAGAATAATTCTGCATTCAAATTTCAAGTCAATATGAATTGTAATAATTAACAATTTGGATTATAAGTCTATCCTTATACATTAATTCTAATTAATGATTGTGCAATTAGATCCTAAAACTATAATTGATGTATATCTGCAATTAAAGTTGATTTTTATTTGAAATTACAATATTGCAATATATCCTTTTTCTGATATAGAACAAGAAGTAAAATTTAGGCATTCAAAATTACAAGCATTCATCCTTTTTTTTTCAGTAAATTAAAAATAACACGGCATCAGCATCCTAATTCTCGAGCGTGGAATAAAAAGGACAAATTGGAATTAGCAGGTTTAGATTTAATTTTGAACTTCAATTATGGCTTCAAAAAAAAAGAACTTCAATTATGAGTCCATCAATCAAGCACTGATAAGTGTGGTAGCGATAGGAACATGATCCTCTATTCAATATTATGGTGTCTTATTCTATCCCATAAATTTCAACTATTTATTTTTGCAAGATTTACGCGGGACTTACATAAATTAATAGCAGAGATTTATGTGACAGAATAAGACACTATATTAGAGAACCCAAACTCGCGGCGACATTGCTAACAAAAAACTGGTCATTAAAGTATACAGGTTCTGTGAAGAAACTTGGTATATTCATGCTTAATATTTTCTCTTAAATTACAAAAGGGAAAAGTTTCAAGAAGAATAACCTCTTCTTCCATTCAAATAGTAGCCTTTAATGGCTACGGTACCCACTTTGTAAATCTTGATAGGCAAATAATTGGCATGCATATCGTCATCTATTGACTTGTACGCTTTCCAGGTTCTAACCTGTTAACATTAGCTGACAAATTGATAAAAATATCTAGCTGAAAAGGGCAAAAGAGAGAAGAAAGAAAAATACAAGAAAGGATCGTATACATTGATTTGCTTTGTTCTATAATTGGCGTACTTGTAGGGCTGAAAATAGTGAGAAAAGCCATGATACATCTTCATCGAAATGTCCTATCTGAACATGAAAAATTGTTTCAATCTCAATGTTGATGAAGGGCAAGGCATCGAAACAGCACAAAAAATGCATCGCTTATTGAACACAATTCGACATGGAAAAGCTTCCATGTGGGGATAGACACGTACAAAACGTTAGCTGTCATATGATATGTTATGGGCAATATCTGCTCTACGGCTCTGCCTCGTCAATGTTCTTAAAGCCAACGACATTATCGGAAGCGGTTCGATAAGAACGCAAATCATTTTACGGCAGTAGCATCTTCCAGAGCTTGAGAAGCCACTGGGTGGTTGCCAGGTACTCTTTTGTCTTTATTTAATAGCACACACAATTTGGTGTTTTGAGAGCACGTAATATACATGTAGCCATCTTATAGAAGAATGAGACCGTATAAGATAGTACGTATACCTGGCTGCAGAGATACATACTAATTTCAAGGGTACGATTATATGTATATATAAATTGTCTTGTCAGATCAGACTAGCATCATTTCATTACGACATTACCACACATGCGTGCTTATATTGAAGTCAAGTTCTAATAGAAGAAAAGTGGCATATCAAAATGATTCGGGGCTCCAGTTGGTGGACGCCTCGAGCTCTAACATTACAGTTTGAGTCGTGAATGAACAAATTTTCAGAGATTTTTCTTAAGTTCTCCAGGTTGTTAGTGTAGAGAATGAAAGATATGTTAGTTTGTTAATATTAAAGGCTGCAATTTTTTTAATAAAAAAATAAATAAACAATACTGATAATTGGAAATCGTGAATGCAATAATAGTTTCATAGAATGCATCTTAGGGAAGAACTGTTGTTATGATAAAGATATATCTAGTTAAGAAATTTTGCTTCTATGAAACTCTCCATAGATTTATTCATTAAATAATAAATATTGGTCACTTCAACATAAACACCTAAATCTAATTCATATTATGATCTTTTAGAAAATTAATATTTTTATCAGTTTTAATGATAACAAATTAACTTTATTGCTGAAGTCAATAAAATAAGGAATCAGTTTAACTGGTTGAGTAATTGTTTATAAAATTTTAAACAGTTATTTAGATTAAAATATGTGATCTTCAATTTATTATACATTCAAAAAATAATTTATCTAAAATATACAATTTTTAATTTATCGTATACATTAAAAAAATTATTTAATACAAGTAAAAAGTAATTGATATAATTCCTATACCATAAAAAAGATAAGGTGTGAGATGTGCCTTGAATTCTAATGAAACATAATTTTAGTAACTTTACGAATATGAAGAAATAAAGTTTCAATAACCTTAAGTTTTAGAGAAATAAAATAGCAGCGCCTTGGTATTCTATAGTAATAAAGTTCTACTTTAATTAGACTTTTTATCCCCTCTATCTTTTCATCCTTACATTGAAAATTTTTAATTCTATCATTCAATAAGAAGTGGAGCACAATCCCAAATTCAAATATTATTCAAAATGCAAAAAAATAAGCTTAACTGATCTTGGTTTTATAGATGATCTCCTATTTTGTAAAGCTTAGCTGGTTTTTATCGACACTTTCATGAAGGCCCTTGCTACCTTCACCATCTATTTAGGGCTGCAGATTAACCTCATCAAAAGTAACTTTCTCGTCTCCAAGAGGGCTTCTAATATAAAACAATTCATAGCATAGCATACAGGTATGCAATCCATAGCCACTTATATACTTGGGACTTCCTGTGACAACAAGATGCCTCAACTACCTTGAGTGTTTACCCTTTATTGAAAAAATATAGAAATGTATTGGCTCATGGACCAAAACTCTTTTCTATGCGGGTAAGTTACAACTTATCTAATTTGTGCTTAACTCTTTACATATATATTAGAGTTCTCTCATATCTTTCTCTCTCAAAACATCGTCAAAGCTATAAAAAGACTACTCAAAGACTTCTTGTGGAGTCGTTTGGATTGATCCAAAAGAGCTGCTAAGGTTAAATGGATTGACCTATGTCTTCCTAAGAAAGAAGGTGGATTAAACATCTTATCCATTCGAACCACGAATCAGGCCTTAATTCTCAAACAACGCTGGTGGGTTTTGCTAGACAAACAATCATTATGGGTTCGACGGCTTCACTCCTACTTCCTCTTGGAAGATACATTTGGCAAATAAACAAAAGCAACTCTCAATCACATTTCTTGAATCAAGTATTAGCCATAAGAGATATGGTTCAACTCGATGTCACAAGTAAAGTTGGTAATGGCAGACTCATTTCGTTATGGTATGATAAATGGTCAGGGCACGGTTCACTCATCACAACCAGTAATCCATCTTCATCTTTTTCTCTCAATGCTCATATGACATCAGTCATCTGTGATAACTCCTACCAGCTCCTACCTCACCTGATGCATATGTAACCTACATAACTTCCAAGACCTAATTCTTCTGATTTTTAAATTGGAAAGGCCAAGCGATCCATACACTCACCAACAAGACAACCAAAGAACTGCTGAAAAGAAGACATCCTGTTGTTGATTGGCTTAGAATCATCTGCAGCAAAGCGCTAACTTCTCGACTCTCTTTTTTACTTTGGCTAGCGATTCAGAATAAGCTTATGACTGCTGATCGACTACCATATTTGTACATAGATAAACATCGTCCTATGTGTCAAGTTCAAGTAGAAACAAAAGACCATCTCTTCTTTACGTGCTCCTTCAACAATATTATATGATAGAACATTCGAAGAAAATATCTATGGACTGATCAGAGGCATTCTCTCTATGACATTATTCAACAATTATCAGCTCAGTTTTCTGGCCCGCAATATGATAAATTCATACATATTCTAGCTTTGGGACTCTGCATATATATACTATGGAGAGAAAGAAACTTCAAATGTTTGCAAATTGAAGTTCTTCATTGGAGACCCTACAATCAGGCATAATCTGACATATCTGAGAGCCAATACTAGTGAAGAAGATGCATCTCCACTGCATTATCAACATTCTCTCATCCTTGAACATCTGAAATTATTTATGATTCATGGTTGATCCACTAGTCTTATATCTCTCCCTTTTGTCCTTCCTCCTTACAAGATTTTTCAAGGATTGTAGTAGGGTAATCCCCTCACAACTATGCCGATTTTGTACTACCTTCTACATCTATTAATTAATACCATTTTTTCTTTTCGAAAAGAAACTTTATAAATTCCTTATTAAAAGTTATGTAAGGTAATAGTTTTGGTAATACTTTTCTCATAATAATATAAAAATCTAATTCCTTGCCCATAGATTAGTGCGTTCTTTGCTTTCTTTTGTGCAACAATTGGTATCAAACATAAGGTTTTATGTCAAAATGTCTCAACATAAGTTCAATATGACTTTATAAAAGGTGAATATGAGAGTGATTCTTATTTAGTAGGGATGCATAACAACTTTAAAAGGAGAAGAAAATTTGTTGGAGAATTTAAAGACGTTAAGGAAGGAAGAGATTTTGTCGAGGGTACACAACACAATATTATTGAGTCTAGGAGATGAGGTCTTGAGAGAAGTGATTAATAAAACTAGTGTCGCTTCGTTGTGGAAACGAATTGAAAGTAAGTATAAGAAGAGATCACTTATGAATCATTTATAATAAAAGCAACGTTAGTATACCTTAAGGTTTTTATAAAGTAACTAGCGAAAGATCACATTGATAATTTTAATCGAATCATCTTGGATTTACAAGGTGAGGATTAAGCCACAATCATTTTATGCTCTTTGCCAAATTCATATGAGAATTTTGTTGATACCATGTTATATGGTAAAGAGACTATTTATTTCAATAATGTGAACGCTGCTTCGTAATCTAACGAATTAAAGAAAAAGGTCTTTGAAACATATGAATGCGTATCAAATATGAGTTTAGTTATCAACCGAGGAAGGAATGAGGAAACACACTTTAAAAATATAAGTAATTCACAATCTAGATTGAAGGCTAAAGTATTTGATGTTTTAATTGTAAAGTTAAAGGACACTTTAAGAGGGATTGTCCACATCAAAAGAATGAAAATGTGAAAAGGGAAACGTATGGAAAAACAAGTGTTGTTGTAGTTTAAGAGAGTTTCAATGACAAGGATGGAAGAGACAATGATGTTTTATTAGTGAGTAATTCTGATTTTGTGAATCGATGAGTGATAGACACTAATGCTACTTATCATATAACTTTCAATAGGGATTAGTTTTTTCTTTTAAGGAAAATGAAATTGGGTGATGATGGAGTGTTTGCTATCAAAATAAGTGGTTAAGTGCTGATCTAAATGTATGATAGAATTGTTAAAACATTGGATGGTTGGTATGTTTTTTAGCTTAAAAAATATGATTTTTATAGATACTCTTTATAAGTAAGGGTATAAATTTTTTTGATGATGATGAACAACTTAAGGTGATAAAAGGAGTGTGGACTGTGATGAAAGAAAATTTACAACATGACAATTGTACCTTAATTGAAAAGACAATAATGAGATTGGTGGCTATATCCTAATTAACTTCAAGGAAGAATGAAGGAACTATAGCATGACACATACAAGTGAGTCACCTTAGGGGCAATAAATGATGGAACTTTATAAAAGGAACTTATTAAGGATAAAAAACATGGGAAGGTAGAATTTTATAAGTTGTGTGCTTAGTAAAAATTAGGTAACCTTTAAAGAAGTAGTGTTAAGAGAGGGACATATGTTGGCATAAACATATGAAAAGGTCATGTCCGGTTCAATGATGAGCAGTACTGGTTTTAAGGTAATACAAAAACAACCTAGAATGAATGCTAAGAGAGTTAAAAATTCTACTCCAAGAGATAAAATAATGTCAAGAAGAAAGCATCAATATGGGATAGTCAAGGATAAAGCGAGAAGGACTGTCAGGCAGCCATGAAGATATGGTTAGGGAGACTTGGTTCCTAATGCTCTGACAATTGATAATAGGGATGAAAATATCTTTCAAAGGACTAGGAAAAGTCAGGTGAAAGATAGAAAAATGGATGTAAGATTTCACAATATTGAGAAATTGATTGCATCTGATCATATCTTGTTGAAAAAAGGTTGAACGTTAGAGAATGTAACTGAATTATTGATAAAGTCCTTACCCACAAAGAAATTCAAAGGTAGATTGAACTTGATGAATGCTCATATAGCTTGAAGCCTTTGAGGGCTTGTATGGTGGGGAATAATTCTTAGATGGATGTTGGAGAATTCAAGTTAAGGTAGAAAATTGTGAGATATACCTTGAATTCTAGTGAAATAGAATTTCAGTAACATTAAGATTATAATAGAGTAGAGTTTTATTGACCTTGAATTTTTGTGAAATAGAATATCAATGATCTTAAGATTCTGTGGTGATAAAATTTCACTTTAATTAGACTTTTTACATGTAATTCTATAAATACCTTGTTAAGAGTTTTGTAATATGATGGTTTTGGTCATACTTTTCCTTATATCATCTTTCTTACACTAATAAAAGAGTATATTTCTTACCCATAAATTCTTGTATTTTTTTACTTCCTTATTTTTCATATATAATACGTCCATTTGCACAACATAAGGTATTAGTTATTATATAAATCTTGATCATAGGTTTATATATATTAGAGTAATAATTGCTATAATTTCTCAACTATAAGAAAAGGATAAGGTATTAATTATATAAATATTGATTTTATACACACACATATTTAGGTGACACACACACACACACATATTTAGGTGTATAATTCATAATAATAACTATTATAATATCTCCATATTTATATATATGTATGTATGTATGTATAATTTAGAGTACATTATCACTCAACATGTTTTAGGTTATGTTTGGTTGGATGTAAGGTTTTTAATGGAATGAAATGTAAATGGATGTAATGTTAGAAAATTATTGTTTGGGAGAGAGGGAGAGTTCATAATGTAATATAGTGAAATGTTGTTTGGAAGAAGGGTTCATAATGTAATTGAGTGAAATATTGTTTATTATTAAACATTCCATTTTAAACCCTCTAAATCAGAAGTAACTTATTTTTACTGTTTAAGATGAAATGAGATGTAATATGAAACCTTCCCCTTTCATCTTATTCCATTCATTTCATTATAAACCTCTCCTCCCAAACGATAGAATAATATTACATTTCATTCCATTCTGTTAATAACCACCAAACCAAACATAGCCTTAGGGATAAAGTAGCACTATAGAGTTGTTGACAGGACAGACCAGATGGATTCCCCAACATTTTGGATTCTCTCTCTCTCCAAGCATATTATTGCCGAATTTAACACTCATCTTTAGCAACTTAATTTACACTGCTCCAAAGTTCTTCCACAAGCTCTGACAATTGGCTCCACTAGTTGCTTTAAGTACAAGTAGAAGAATTTTATGATTTGTAATCATATTATTTTTTCCCTAATCCTTCTATATATTACCCAATAATGGGTTTCTTTTGGGACGGGAGAGATGCTAGAATTTTAATCCGATATGTTCATCAATTGATACTTTGTCAATGTGATAAAGTAAACATAGTGGAAGTATTCAAGTAATAATCTATAAATTACACAATTTTTACATGTTATTAGTGAAGTAGGAGTTGCGAAAAGAAGATAACAGCTTCATCAATTTGTTGACTAAGAAAAAAAGAATTATGAACATGACTTGCTTAGGAAAAGTATAGCATGTGTTCATACCTTAACCTAAGTCATCAATGGAAGATGTAAAAGACAACTTTAAGACCATTTGTAAAAATAAGTCTTCCTTGTATACTTCTTATCTCAATCATTAATAGAAAATGTGAAAGAAAACTTTACTTTCTATTATTTGTTTATAGGGATTTCTAAATTTGAATGTCTATTTTGTATTGGATTTTACAAAGAAAGTTAAAGTGAGTGAAGAAATAATATTAACGATCACAATAATTGTTTCACATAAAATGATGCAAGATCTCCTTAACTCATAAACAGAGTATACAAGGATGTATATGGTGAGTTAGGGATGCTCATTACGATCCATTAAGAAGATAAACTTAATCTAAGTACAGTTACTTAGTGGAACAAATTTGAAATTAGTGTTCTATAATTGCAAAAGTTTACAATTTTAATTATTAGTCAATGTATAAGTGTAACTATGTGTAAAAAGAATTCAAGCATATTTAAATTCATTGTATAAAAGAAAAAATAAATTGAAACACAAAAGATTAAATAATTTGGCATTTATTTGGTACAACATGATGTTTTGAAAAAGGTATGATATTATTATTAAGTTAGAATATTTTTTTAATAATTTCTTAATAATTTAATTTTATTTGTTTATTAACATTTTAATAGAACAAAGTAGCTTTATGAATTTAATTTGCCTTAATATACCAATCTTTTACCTAATCAGGTTTTTATGGAACTAAGTTTTATAAATGAGATCATTTGAAAGATAATCTTAAATGTGAAAATATTAAAACATCCTTTGATATAAAATTCGAATGATAATAATGATAATTGAAGCCAATACTTTTTTTTTAAGGAGCCATTACTGCTTGAACAAATATGTCATTAAATATAGTTTCACATTCTTCATTTTTTTTAATCACTTTATATATATATATAAATAAATATATATATATATATATATATATATAATTGTTTTTATTTCTAATTTATTATGTTAATTAAAATAACTTAAATATTTTATATT
>JANZLC010000008.1:5050770-5070689 GCA_026413385.1 Erythroxylum gracilipes | reverse complement strand
AATATATATATATATATATATATATATATATAAGTGTTTTTATTTCTACTTTATTATGTTCATTAACATGACTTAAATATTTTATATTATTCTTAGTTTTTATATATATATATGTATAGTTTTTAAACTTTATAAAATTACAAAATCATTATTTAATACATATTCTTATATATTTAAAATAATATAGTTTTAAACTTTATAAAATTATTAAAAAAACAAAAATGAAACCGACTTAAAATCCGATCAAATAAATCCAAATGCAACAAACCGGACCGAATCGGGCCAGTCCCAAATCTAAATAAACCAATGTTGAAAGACCGGTTTACCCTCAGCAAACAAAAACAGAAAAACAAAAAGATATATTGACCACCGTATTCCTAAGATTCTGTATTTGCTATCTCAAGGTACAACATATGTTGTTCACTATACACAAAGTGGAACTGTCTTTACACTTTTGATGTTGCAGAATAAATTTGGTGCACTTTGACCCAATCCAAAATCATATTAACCCAACATTATCAAAAATTGTTGTGCATGCTCTCCAAAAAAATAAAAATTAGCTAGTTGTACTTACATGTTGCCGCTTGGAGGTCAGTTCACTTGAGAATTTACCATTGGATTATTTCGAAATGGATGTTGCAGTCATAAACAGAGGAGGCTATAGAAAACGAGCGGTATGAAAGCATTATCAAGTTGAGCTGTGTAGGCCTCCAATAAACCACTAACTATCACGGCTAGGAGGAGAGACACCCAGTTCTGCATAAAGTAGAAATAGAAACATCATAAATACTACAGACGCTGATTGACTAGCTAATCAACTACATCATCATATTTAGGAAATGCCAGTTTGGGGGTGAACAAAGACAAATGACTACCTCACTAACCAAACGGGATAGGAGAGAAATTAGCAGAAGATAAAGAAGTGCAAAATGTTGAGTTCTATCAAAAGATATAGAAAATAATCTGATTTTTATGCAAGTTCTTTTGTAGTTAAACACAACTTCTGGGACATATTCTATTATAATCTTTTACAGAACGTGTGAGCCTTCAATTTCCACTTAAATCAGCCATAAAGAGGACAACAAAACCTTCTTGTCAATCATAAAGAATATATGGGTTAGTGAATAGAGAGAGAAACCTGTGTAAGAATATAACCAGTCGACGCCAGAAGTGGAAGCAAAACTGAGCACGCAGCCAAAACTGAAGTTATACCAGCTGCAGTGCCTTCAATAGTTTTCTCTGTGTCAAAAACAGTTCTCACGCATTAGCAGGGTGTCTAAGAGATAGCCACCAGAGCAAGAATTTTTTCTCTCCCTTCATTCATTAACTTTCTTTTTCCAAGTAAAGCAAACACTTACTTCCTGTTTTCGACCACCTGAGTACACCATACTTGTGGCCAACCATTGATGCCTGAACACAAAAATCAACAACCAAAAGATTAAATTATTCAAGTATTCTACTCATCCACCAGACCAGTGATTATCCAAAAGAAGCATTACTCACCATTGTATCTCCAATTCCCAAGCTCAAAATTCCAGCAAAAGGTGCAAGGGGCCGATCATTATACCCAGAAGACATCCAAATAGGAATTGCACATCCCAACAACAGTGAAAAGTGGCTAAAGAAATTCAGAAAGCAACATATGAAAGCAATTACTTATTTGAATCAAGTATAGTCATAAAGGAAAAAAAAAAGTGAGGGAAATGAAAGTCATGCCTGACAATAAGGAGATCCGAGTCACGATGGTCTGTGAAAGCATTCATAAATTGATGTATGACTTGTCCAAAAGGCCAAATTTTCCAAACCTGATAGGTCATTAAGGAAAAAAAACTCGTTCATGGATATCATGAAATATCTAGAATGTTTTCAAGAACAAATGTTAACATACTCAAGGGCCTGTTTGGAAGAGGACACGAGTGAAATGCCTATTTTTCATTTCCCGTTAGACAGCAATAAGGACCAACTTGCTTACACATTGGACTAGTCCACCTCTTCGAGCCAATCAAAGGCCAGGGGTCCATGTCAAGCCTAAAACATCTAGTATCCTACTAAACAGTTTTTTTATAATAATAATAGCATTTAATATAATGTCGTGCCCCACACTTGGGTGTCCATTATCTTATTAGCCTCGAGCATCGTCATATAGGTTTACTTTTCAAAGTCTCAGATATGTCTTCAATTATTTTCCACATTAGTTCTGTCAAGTACACATCTAGGAACACAAATAAGAAGATGGTAAACTAGGGCAACACATAGTTAGTTACATGAATCCCCCATTAAAGTTTGTGAAATTAGTTATTTGTTGCACCAATGTTCGGAACAAAGTTCCATGCCTGGGTTCTTCATCAATAAACTAAATAGCTAATAAACCTGAAGCAGCCGAGATAAGCATGATTTAGAAATGCTTCTTTTCTTTTTCACTTTTCTTTTATAGAACAACTAACTCTACTCAAATTACAACCTATTCACAAGAAGCGAAACCTAAATGCTTGATTTTAGACATCTTCAACATGCAAACAAAATGCAAATTAAATATGAAAAAATCACAATAAAATTTGGTGATTTTGACAACTTACTCGAATGATTTCTAATATCAGAAAAGCTGCCAGTGCTGCCCCAAATGCTAGACCAAGAAACTTTGGCTGCAATTGAAAGTCATGTTAGCTGTCTACTTAAGCAAATCATTCCTAAAAGCATTTTCAGTAAATGAGAAATAACGGAGTAAAGATAAATCCTTTTTTCACTCCTAATCACCTGGAAGATGACAGCAGGGGAAAACATTAAAACAGCCACGAGATGATAGTACTTCCGAAGAAGAATTCTTTCAATCTTACTATTCTTTGATATGTTGTAGAACCTCTGGACAGACACAAGTATCACACATACCCAGTAGATACACAGTGATAGCCTTTTAACTGGCTCTGAGAAAACAAATTTAACCACCCTGTTGAAAAGTTCAATAGAAGATATTCTGAATCTGGTGGATGTAACAGTAATACAAGAAATCTCTCCCCCCCTCTGCGTATGTGTGTGGGTGTGTGAGTGCATGCGTGCGTGTGTGTGTGTGAGAGAGAGAGAGAGACAGAGAGCAGCAAACATAGTTTTACACTTCATAATTAGTTGAACCATCTGGTGCAAAAAATATTCCTCCACATAACGCAATGGATATATGGTTAGCACTAAGATTTATATTGAATTCAAAGTTCAGAGAAAAAATACCATAAATATGGATGCACATCAAAATCCTCAACGAGTTGCATCCACGATGGGCTGACCACAATTGTGATAAAACCAAGTAAGGCAAAGAATACAACAGATCGCCTTCCTTCACTGTATGCCCTTGCTCCACAATTGGATGGATTTCCAGGATAACGCATTATATGAAGCACAGATTTAAAGGCCATAGGCAGAATCAGAAGACCAATAAGCAGTCCCTGGATTTACGGAACAACTTTCAATACCCAGCGATAATCAATTAAAAAGCTTAACATGTCCCATGCTGAGAATTTTCACAGATTAAAAATATACCTGAATGATAATACTGATTTCATTTTTCTTAGTTCCCATTCGTACAGGGACCAACACTGATGGAGTCAAGTACCCATGAAACTGTTCACACACAAAGCCATCACCAATATGATGTAAAAATACTTGGCTTAACCCAGGGAGAATAGCAAACTATCTTGTGCAGAAAAGCACTAGCCTTCTCAAATGTGCATTCCATCATGTCACCAAAGTAGAGCACAAGACTAGCAGTTACCAAAAGTGCTTCTCCTAGAAAAACAAGAGAACAAGAGTAATCACTGAACAGAGTCAACCATAAAAGATTTGCTTTCAATTTTCTAAAAGCATGATTATAGGCACAGAACTTCATCCTATAACCCAACATGTTCACTTAAAGGGAACTGTTACACCACTCTGTTCTCATAATGTCAATGTGAGAGTTACAAATGAAAGAAGAAACAATCTATTGCAGCAAGACAGTAAATAAGATTATCAAACTGTATAACAGCAATGCAATAACAAACAACTCATAAGGCAATGATGCAATGTTCTAGCGTAACACAATTTTATCAAACTAAACATACATGAAAGAATACACCAAACATACCAATGGAAGCACATGACGGGAAAGTATTAAGTAGGTGCTGCAACAATATGACAGAAGCACATCCATGAATAATAACCCACAGAAAATTCGACAGCAGGCCTGTAAAAGGTTAACTACAAAAATCAGCAAAGCTAAACAGTGACCTCCACCAACATTCTTCATTAGCCACTACAAACTGAAGACATCAGTACTGTACACAACATACTCCAAATTTTGCTACCTCAGTCAACTGCCACACACAACTAAAAGAAAAAGGAAAGCAGTTACATAGATAAATCGTGCAGAACTGAAGACTAACCGTTAAGGGATAAAAAGGAAAGTGCTGCATATAGAACAAAACAACTTGAGCCAAACTTGAATAACCAAGCACTGAATGGAGGGCGTAGTGAATGTCTTGGTGAACATCGGGCACTTATACATAGGAATACCAATACAAAGAAGCTGGTAGCGGATGAGGCCCAGTATTCCAAGGCCAGGTAGTTAAGCTCTGCATGTAAATTGAAACATCATATGCGCATACGAAATTAGGAGCAAAAAGAGGACATGTAAAAATGCTGGAAAAGGTCAAAGAACTGATTCCCTGAACATTATTTCAAAGACAAGATAACGCTGCAGGTGGAAGATAAAGTAAGCACTCTATGAATATCATAAGTTAAAATCAGTCTACAACTTGTCATACCCAGCTATGTACCCAAGATCAGCATTTAGTAGTAAGCTAAATAATTGAAGCTTAACTGATCAGAAAAAATTCGTGGTTTGACTGCAAAACCAGTACCTTGGTGATTGGTTTGATGCAACAGCAACGCTCTTGACATCTGAATCAACTTGGCAAGCATCAAAGCAGGCAATGTGACCGCACCTAGCAATATCCCAGACGAAGCACCAGCCCTATAATTTTGCAACAATTAAACCAATTATACTTCCGAACTTAATTACAAGGATAAGAAACGAAATTAACTAAAAACAGATATGGAAACCCTAGAGAAAAGGTACCTGGTTTTGAATAGAGAGAGAGAAGGAGAATTGTCGGAGAGGATCTCGACGGAGAAGGCAAAGAGGGAGAGAAGAGAGAGAGAAAGGCCATGGAGGAGAAGAGAATAGGGAAGGGAGAAGAGGATGCAACCCACAAAAAGCGTGACCACGGCTCTCTCGCCGTTTAACAGCGGCGAGATAGAGACGGCCATCAGACGGTATCCAATCTATACCCCTCCTATATCCCAAACTCTACTCTTAGAAATTACAATTTGTAATTCGTCGTACCCCAGAACGAGAGGGAGAGAAGGTGAGCCGTTTTAGCGCGAATAGACTAGCTCCTTCCTTCTTTCCTTAGTATGTTTTTTGTTTTGACAAATATGGACAAGTCAAAAACATTGGGTGCGTGAATTAGAAGTTGGCTCGATCAGGTGAGCCAGCTTCATCGTGTTTCATCCAGTTCTAAGCTGCCACGTTTTATTTCATCTGGAAAATGGTTGACGATATTACCCAATTCACCTTCATATTTCTTCAATTGAAAGCTTCAAAATCGACCAAAATTGAAGTCAAAGTCAAAGTTCCAAAACAGCCTGACTAGTACGAAATAAAAGTAACCGGTTTTGAATAATTGTGTAAAATTATAAAGATGGTTACATTGTTTCAATGTGGATACGATAATTTTATCATCAGAACAGAACCACCAGGAAGTAGTTCTGTTACAATCTGAAAGAATGACGAAAAAGGAAAGTGCAACCTGTAGCATGACAAAGCTAACAAGCCTTCTCTGAAGTTTCGTGTCACACATTTGGCACCAGCCAGTAGAAGGATCAACAAGAAAGTCATTCTTCCGATATGATTTCTGTAACATAGTGTCAACTTCATATTCCACAACTAGCAGCTTAAATCAGACTAAAGTTATTTGAAGATTAAGGAGCTCATAGATGTCAGCGAATTTTGGACGACTACAGGAAAAACCAATCTTACAATTGTCTATCTCTAATTCTCTATCATGTTCTGCAGGAAAAGGTGTTGATGGTGCCAATATGACGAAAGCATATATTTGCACTTGCCATGAGAGATGAAATCTCAAAAGGGCCAACCTTTCGCACGCGAATTTCTCCAGGAATTTTCTTTGCGACGGGCGACTCTGATCTCCAGAAATAGCCTGTATGCCTTGTCTACTTGATTTGAAGCAATTAGTTTTGTATTTAGCTTGCTACAAATAAGCTTGCTTGGGCAAAAGCCCTTCCGTAAAGATTCCTCCATAACACATATGGCACTTTCAAGTTGTCCTATGTTGCAAAGCCCATTGATAATATACTCATAAACTTCAATATCAGAAGAGTAGCCACTCCCTTGCATGTCATGCCATACATTCAACAGCATTCCACATTTTCCAAATCTAGATAGCCGCATCAGCAATAGCTTATAAGCTTTGAGTGATATCTTACAGCCCGCTTTTCTTGCTTTCTTATAAATCACCATTGCAGCATGGGGGGGTCCAAAATGGCAAAGAGGTTCAATAAAAGAAGTTATTGTCCCTGTTGTAGGAACCATTCCTCGATTTAGCATTTCATCAAACATTTCCAGTGCATCAGCCACTTTCCGGGCTTTGATAAAAGCAGATATCAGATTGGTATAAGTTTCAATGTTTGGATCACAATTATCCCGCATCATACCCTCATAAAACTTAATACACTCATCAAAATCTCCAATAGAAATAAAATTAGAAATCATCGAATTGTAAACACCAGCGTCTCGCACACAGCCACTCTCCTTCATATTTTCGAAAACCTTGACAGCATCTTCCATCCTGTTAGATCTCCCTAATCCCTCAAGAAGATAACGAAAAGTCAAGCAATCGGGAGTAAAACCATCTTTCCCCATTGCTTCAACAATTCTCGCCATTTCACTAACCCTGCCATATTTTGCCCACCCTCCGATAACTATATTATACGTCATAACATTAAATTGCACCTTGCCCTTAACTGAGTTGAAGTACGAATTTGCTGCACCTACATGTGATCTTCTACACAGGCATTGCAAAAGAACATTCAAAGACTCAGTATTACATTCAAATCCAATCTCTTGTGAGTTTCCTAATATCTGGACAGCTTTGTACACCCTACGAGCCCTAATTAAACTATCCATTAGAATTGATACTGTCTCCAAGTTGGGGCTCATACCTTTCGTCCTCAAATCTTTCACAGCTTGCACCAAAAAATCAATGAACTTTCTTCTACCCAGTGCTTTAATGAGTACGTTGAAGCTAGGAATGTTATTAGGTACCATAGGCTGCTTAACAGCCCAATTAAAGAAGATAACCATGGATTCCCCTCCTAAATTTCCTCTATTCAGCACTTTACCAACAAGGTCAAGACTCAAATCCACATCGACGCTCGATAAAGCACACTCAATCGCTGAAATTCCTTTTAATTTCTGCAGAAAAACACCTCTCAATCTTTCTTCCGGCAACAACAAGTGTTCTACACCTGTTCCAATTTCAAACACTCCATTCTTCGCATTTAACGGAGATGTGGATGTTTTGGTATTGTGAGAAATTGGTAAAATACTGGAGAGTTCATCGAGAACGTGTTTTTCATCAAGTTTTTTGGATTGGTTCTCGATGCCACCACCTGGGTGGTGTATAAGGTCTAAAGAGCTGGAATGAGAATTCAACGTCGAAGATGGACGAGAGAGAAGCTGGGGGAAGTGGTACCTCGTCGTCATAGTCAGGCGAGTGAAAAACCTGTGGCAACAAACCGCCATGAAAGCTTCTTTCTTGAAGGTGGTTCAAGGTCGGAGTCCGATTGCACCCAGTGGCCATCGCAGGGTTCCTCAAGCATCGTAGGTGGAATTCCGATTCGACACGAGGAACTCAATTGTGTTAAGCGCCATCGTTTTGTTGATTGATCAATTCATTCACCAATAGGAACTCAATTGTTTTTGATTGCAGAGGTTGGGATTTGATTTTAAGACATAATAGAAGGATGGTAATTAAGGGGATGTTTAGGAGTTTAGGATGGATGGAATGGAATGGTAATTAATGGAATAGAATGGAATGGTAATTAATGGAGTGGAATAAGTCATTCCATTATTTGGAAGTTTAAATAAAATAAGAGAGGATATCATTGTTTGAAAGTGATACTAAAAATAAAAGGAATGGAATAACTTGTAATATTTTTCCAAAATTACCCTTGTAATAAAATATGTATAGTTGTCATGAAACTATTTTAGTAACCACAAAGCATTTCAATTTGTAGGATGCCCAGAATATAGTTTTGTCATTTTCTTATATAAGCAATCAACTTTTTTGTTCTTGTTCATTAACTCTCATCGCACTGTACTCTTCGTTAGACATTTATTCACGTGTCTTGTTATGGTTAATAATCATTTTCTTTTGATTTACAAAACTTTCTATATACATAACACATAATAAGCGTACGTCCATCAATGAACAAAGAAAACGACACCAGCATCAATAAAAATTTATAATTTCTTCACATACAAAAAGTATTAAGAAGATGAACACAGAAGAATAGTCGATGCTTGCCTGATGGAACGAAAACAGATGACCCTTGTAGCTGTGAAGGAAAACGTTCATCAATAGAAAAAGTCACTTGAAGGAGAAACACAATGGATGTAGTAACATGTAGCCGCGTAAGTATTTGCTGAACTAGGATTGTAATTTCATTAATTTTTTGAAGGTATTTTTGTCACTAAATTAGGGTTTGGAAGACAAACCATGTCATTCTATTTCCGACCCCTCAATTTAGGAGGCCACAAAATATTAAATTTTGGATGGTAAAAGATGGCTTTTAAAACCATTAATTGCCATTCCATCTTGTTTCAAAATGGACTCTCAAACAATGGCCTGAGTCATTTGAACCATTCCATCCCTCCACCCACATCCAAACATACCCTAAGGAAACTAAATCTTTTTTTATTGTTATTTTGCAACGGTCTAGTCTCTGTGTTTATTATATAAGAGTTGCGTTGAACATGTGACATGTCCAAGCGAAAGTGGCAGAAGATTTATCCATGTAAATGACTAGCCATTCATATGAATATTTATCAGAAAAAGAAAAACAAATAACTTGATTTGCTGCTGCTTCTATACATTTCATAGCAGACCAAACTGGAGGGATCCCCAGAACAAAAGGACTGGAAATAGTACTTAGATTTCAGAAATTCATCTAGAAGAATTGTTCTTATACTGGTTATACCGACAAAACTTGAGTACTGACTCGTGCTTTCCTACGCGAAAATGCAGCACAACAAACACGAGAATACGATACACGATTGTCATTATAAGTAACACCAGTAGATTATGCCACTTGGAATTACTGTCAGGAGATATGTCATATGCATTGCGGAGAGCCTGAAACCCAGAAATGGTCCTTACTTCCCCTACTGCAAATGAAGTTCCTAGGTACTCGTTCTCCAGAATTCCCTGTAAAATATCACATCAGCGCTGCAGTTTGCATTAAGTTACAATATTCTTTTCATAGTTTTTTTTTAATAAATTGAAACCCCAAAAGCCTTTTTGAAAAACAGTAACAAACAAACAAACAGGGAGGCCTTGCACACAGAAACCTCCAGACTTCTAACTAAAAATCAAACTTGCCTGAATAGAGTAAGTGTGAAAAGCAATATAAGATACTGGATACATCCACATTGGCCTTGGCAAAGCATTTCGGATTCTAAAATACCCTGCAGAAAGCATCATTACCACCTGAAAGCCACAAATTAGAAGAGATGGATTACATGACAGCGAGACATGAATGGTGCTAATTTGAAGACGCCCAAGTCAATTCATACAGCTCAGACATACCAATTTGAATGATTTAGCTACAATTCTTTTACTTTTCCAAACTGTTCAAGTATAAGTTGTGCTTGCGTGCATGCTGTGTGTTTGCCATATAAATACTATCATGTAATAGAACATCCAAAGATATCAAACACTAAATCCTGATGAAAGCTCTTTCCTAGGAAATCCCATCTTGATGAGAAAGATATTATCCTCAACCAGCTCATGTAAACATGACCTAGCAACTGTGTGCTATATTTGTGTCAAAGTTGAACTATATGTCAGCTCATGTAAACAGAAAAGAAGTATATTGTCAACAAACGCAACTTACGTGTAGGGATAATAGAGTCAAGACAGTCCAAAAGACTTGTTGCCAAAGCGAAATGACAACCATCATCAATCCTTCATTTACTAGGAGGCAAAGGAAGAAATTCAAAACAAAGTACATCAACAAGCTGAACTCATCTCGCAGGCCTATGAGGAAATAGAACACAAGGCTTGATGAAATGGAAATGAGAAACATAAATGGAATGCTTGCGAAAAGCTGCCCAAGTAGATAGACTAATGCTCCTGAATGCCTGTTTGATTCCTCACTGGCATATAACTGCAAAATTCAGAGCAGATTGAATTCAAAAACAAAGGTGACTCGCAGCTTATAAAGAGAAAAAGATGATTTTTTAAAAACTAGTTTCATGCTTAAGATCATTTCCTCAGCATAGTTCAAGGCTTTGAGCATATATTTTCTAAATTATAAACATCAAGTAAATTATTCCAGCATTTAAATATATTTGACAGAGCAGAACTAAATAAGCTCAACCCACATATCAGACAGCAAGATGATGTAAGCATACAGACTGATTCGAGGATGAAGCATGAACACATTCTAATCCAGGAACAAAAAGTACATATGTAATCCCAAGAGGGGCTCCAGGTGTATAGCACGAGTCATTCATCTCAATTCCCAAAATATACAATGGCAAACAACTTAATGAACTTCAAGAAAAAGTTCAAGCATCAGATTAGTGTATTTCAAGAATGCGACTAAAAAAGAGTATCTTGATATTTGAATAAGGCATATATATAAAGCTAAACATGCGGTTAAATAGCTCAAAAAATGTAAATTCCCACAGCATATGTCAATAAGATTGCAAGTGTGATAGCGAGCGAGTGAACATATTGCTTATGCTATGAAACTCTGAGTACGACTACGCAGCACAGACAGACTCATTCCTTCCCCAGTTGCATCGGCCAATTCAGTTAACCATCAAATAAAGACATCACATCATTTTGCTCAATATACTATCACTGTAAGATTTAGGTACAGTTAAATGAACAGTGGCTACAGATCTATTATAGGATCTAAAATGGCTAGATAAGTTAATTGGCTTAAAGAGGTGAAATCGCCAACAAGATCATGCTAACTCTCATTTAAGAAACAGAACTATAAGAAATTGATAAACCTGATACATACGAGGTTTTAAACATTTAACCATCACAGACTTGCTCTGGTAGGTCCAAATTCTGATATATGCTTGAAGGGATTTTTACATAACTTTATATTTGCTGATGTGCCAAAAAGTAATAGTACGTAGATAATTGAACAATCATTAAAGAAAAATAATACCTTGATCTCTTTCAGAAGTGCAGGTACTCCTGCAATGCTTAGGAGAGACGTAAATGATACAAATACAAAGACAGCAGCAACCCTTGTCTGCAACATGAAAGGTTAAACATGTTTTAGTAAACAAATATTATCATATGCATCATCAGTGATAAAGTGATGAAATGCACTGGATGAGGAAAAGAACCTTAAAGCAAAGTATATTGATATAAAGCCACACATTAACATGTATCAAAGGGAAATGCACAGGTCAAAACAACAGCATGTGGAAATTCATGAAGATAACAAGCAGTAGCATGCCACACCAATCCTTGGTGATAAAAAGGCAAATATTTTGGTGACTTTAACATTTCTAGGAGGACTAGGCAGTTGCAGAGAGGTATACTTCATCTGTTAAATGTCAAATGGACACTTTCTTATGATAGCCAAGGATTCATAACAGTACATTTGAGCACTGGACATAATAAATAACCATAAGCGTCAATTGTAGAAACAAGTACACACATATCCAAGAAGTATTTATGTACAAACATGGCATATGTGTGCCTCTTTGTGTGTGTTTCTGCTTATTTCTTGCGTTTACTGCATCTTCAAATTGTTATTCTATGAAGGTGACCTCAGATGAACTCAGTAGTTTGTTTCAATTTAAGGAGGAAACTAACCACCACTGAAGACAAGGAATGCCCTAAGCCTGAAAATACTGTGCCAATACAAAATGTAAGAAGCATAGAGAGAATAAGTCGAAGCCAGTAGTATTTCCATTCTCTTGACATAATCAACAATGATCGCCATGTCAAGACAGCAATTCTAGTAGCAGTGCTAGCTTTTCCTTTTGTTTTCAGAAGGGGACCTTCCTGAAGAAATAATCATGCATGCAAAAAGAGTTAGTGAAGATTAAATGGAGAAAGGATTTATGCATAAAAGCACAGAAGAGATGGGAATGTTTTCATACGAATACAGTTTCCCATACAAGAAGGGGCTAAAAAGTATCAAACTCGTTATAAGATTTTAGTGATTAATGTACAGTAAAGTTAAGACTCGTATGCAAAACATTTCCTCCCCTCATACCGTGAGAGAAGCAGTTCTTAACACTCACAAATGCACTTGCATACACACCTAAACCCATGCACATAATCAGACACAGAAAGGGAGAGAATCTTCATGATTTAGTCAATATTCCTTAAGGACCAGTTCCTCTACTATATCTTCTTTCAATATCAATCTTCCTATTATTGCTTTTCTCATTTATCCAAAATATCCAATTGGATCAGTTCATTCCAATACTGTTTGTTATTGTTGGTCCAACACAGCAAAAGTCAGACAGATCTTTTTCCTATGTGACAAAATTGTTAAAACTACCGCTGCACTCATTCCTCTTGACTGGTAAGATCAGGAAAAATAATTGTCATTTAGATTCAAATTCATGTTTTGATGACATAACCTAAAATCAAACTTGCCAATTAAGCATCGCAAAATAGTTGTAAAAGATATTTTCATAAAATTCAGACAGTATTTTGACATAATCGCAGAAATATAATGCAAAAGTAAAATGAGTATGTATTCTTGTTCTACAAGACCAATTACTCAGTTTAACAAGACCCAAGAGAGTTAACAAAATACCAAATATTGATGAATACAAGCATGTATCAGAATCAAATAGAAGACCATGCCTTTTCTGTGAGTCTCATTATCATAGTCTCAACTGCAGCAGCATCCGCCGATGACTTATAGGTTGCTTCTAGGGTACGTATTGCAACAGCTGTATCCATGTTGACTGATGAAAAATCACCGTGGTCATCCTGTGAGAATGGTTCCATACGTGTTAATGGAATTTTGGAAAAGAATCCAAAATTGACGAATATAGAAATTTCTCTCACAAATTTACACATGTATGGTACATTGATAAACTTGGGTAAGAATCTAAAGTTGATATGCGCTTTTTCCATCATAAATGTACATAAAACACATGCAAAATCTGTAAACTTTAGAGAAGAATCCATAACTGATACAATAAAACATGTTTCCCACTGTCACAAACTCACTTAAGAAGCTTAAAAATCTCTATTAAGTTATTCAAAAAAGGACCCAACAGTCTAGTAATTTGACCAGATTTGATTTACTTCATACAGGTATCAAAATTAATAGGACAACAATAAGTGAAGCAATACCTGAGAATTTTTGCACATTGCAATTATCCTGTCAAAATCTGTGTTTATTGCACGCAAAAAGTGATCGGACGGGCTTTGCATAATGGGGCAAGGAAATCCAGCATTTGAAAAATGCTTCACGAACATAATAAATGTTAGCATTGATGTACAATGATGCCAGTTACTTGCAGCCATATGCCAAGAAAAGGAAGGGTGGAACTACCAAGTACTGGATAACTTCTTATGGTTCTTCAAAGTACAAGCCATAAAGCCATCATTAAATTCCAAATTAAATTCACATAGCATAGACAAAGAACTAGGTCCAAAGATTCTGTGTCATATACCTGCAGGCAGGCCAAAGTTTCTCCAAAAAATAGTGTATTTCCATTTGAAAGTAAGCAAATCCTATCAAAGAGGCCAAACACTTCTGTGCTGCTCTGATAAATCGTGAAGATAAGAGTGCACCCAGTGCTAGCAAGTTTTCTCAACGTAACCATCATCAGAAGCGCAGAAACACTGACAAAAGAAAAGTTACAAATTAAGAAAAAAAAAGGAAAAAAATCAAATAATTTCCAAAAAAACTACTAGAGGTGCAGGACCCGTTAACACCTTTACTGTGGATCCTATTAGCTTGCATCGCTATGCAAGTAACAATTATACAAGATGCAATTTTCTGTCAAGACAATTACTTGATTCTATCCTTGCAACAAGAGCCAAATTTCTACAAATGCAATGGTTATATTCATTTTTCACCTTTGTCTCTCTACGTGCATAGTCAAAACTCAACCAACCACACAACATAAGTTACAAGTCAGCAATGCAATTAACTTACACCAGAGAATCCACAAGTTTTGCACTGTTGCTTTGTACAAAGTAACATATTTTGAGTAGGATCATTCACCTGAATGAAAATGGAAAGGAAAATGTACTGACCTGTCAAGATGATAAAGAGGCTCATCTATAAACAAGATATGTGGTCTCATCACAAGCTCTCGGGCAATGCTAACACGCCTTCTCTCACCCCTCGGAAGACCCTTCATGTAGCAGTGACCTCCTATCAGTTTGTTCCCATAATCAGTCAGAGACATGGCATGAATTGCATCCTCTACAACACTCTTTTTCTGGCAGAAGAAGCCTGGCAGTTGAAGCAATGCAGAGTAGTATAGATATTCTCGGACAGTGAGAGACCCAATCAGGGTAGTTTCCCTCTCAACAAAGCCCTAAAAGTTGAAGAGACTATTCATAATAAGAATTCAAACTTTATTGTGCTATGCAGAACTAAATTTTGGTTCATAACCGTAATTTCAAAGATAACTTTCTTTGCAATGGTGAAGAATTAGCTTCAAATATTATACAGGTGTGTCATTCAATTCTTTCCTCATCAGATATCAAGGCACGAAAAGAGAGTAAATTCCAAGCTCCCAAGCTTGATTCAATGCACTAGGCCCATAACGTACAATTTTGATCTTAAATTGAAGTGAACACCACTATGAAAAAAGATTATTGGGAAGGACCATATTGATCATGTAGGCTATATAGTTATAAAATTATAACAAAATTCCAAATGTAAATGATAGCTAAATAACAAACCAGATAGTTGCCACTAGGCTTACAAGATTTTCATATAAGAACTGAAATAGGAAAAAAGGTAAAAGATAATTCAAAGAATTCCAGCTGTTTGCAGCCCAGATGCCAGAATGCAATGTGATTATCAATATAAGATGTGGATTAAAGTTATAGTAACAGAAAGACATAAATTAACTATTTGTCAGAGTTTATTCTTTATTTGAAACCTCATTTAAGAATCTAATAATAGCCGATTCACATCCATAAGTAAACCAAAAGTACGACTAGATTTGCCTATTACGAAAACAGTATTCAAGTCTGGCTTTTACTTAAAATTCAAAAGCAAAGGGCAGTATGGGCTTCAGCTAAACAGCTCAATTACCAATTAGACCAATCAATGTGTATGAGTGGACCAGAATTTAAAAATGCATCAATATAACATTTTTCAGTTCACTTGAGAACGTATTTGTTTGATTAAATATTACATAGAAATGAAGATGATGAGAGGATATAAAGAATTGTCAGTCCTAAAAGAAAAACTAAGTGCAGTATGGATCTTTTCAACCTTTGTGTAGATTGAAAAAACAATATAATAGGAAGGGGAAACAAAAAGAAATGGCATCGGTGGAAAAGAAAATGTAAAGGAAATAACTATTACAGAAAATAAAGAGTAACAAAACTTACATATGAGCCATATGGCATGTCCACATTTGTACCATTCACAAACACTTCACCATACATTTTTGCTGAATGGGGCAATCTTCCTAAAAGGCACAGAAAGATACTCCATAAGTAACAAAGGTGGCATTTAAAACCTACGTTAATGACCCTGAGGAAGAGCTTACTAACTTACCTGCAATGGCCCTTAGCAGTGTGGACTTCCCTGACTTTGCTGGGCCCATTATTACTGTCATTGTCCCAGGCAATGCATAACCAGTAGAGCTCTTGACAACTTTGTCAGAGTATTTTCTTTTCCCCTTAATTGTAACAGTCAAATCCTTCCATACAACAGAAGCGCCTGCAATCTTCCTTGCAACAACTGCACCATCTGGTAATGGTGGCGAAGGCATTGAGCCACTGTTAAGCTTTGATAGAGATGGAGATACTGGGGTGGTGACTGTAGTAGCAGCATTGATGGAGTCACCTCCTTCTTCTAACCTAACATTTATGTCTGTGTCGTCCCACTGTGGTGAATCTTCAAATGATATTGGCTGCCTAAGTGAACCAGGCTTCCGCAAGTAGAAAAAGTTACTTGAAGGCACCCTACTCGCGGGACTGCTTGCTGAAGATGAAGATGACCTATAGTTATCTGATTGAGACTGTATCTCTTCCATATTCTACTCCCACTTTTTGGGTCCTCAAATTGTTCAAACCAGCTTTCCACAAATAACTGACGTGTCAGCTCAGTTACCTTCTCTCCAATTTAACCATTCACATTATGAAACTAACTTGATAACTGTTACCATCGGCAGATTTTAGTTTGTTCAGAGAAGAGTATTCCTCAGCTAATCAACAAGTCATCAACCTTCAAAAAATGAAGTTTCCTACAGATAATCAAGCAGAGGAAATGTGTAAAAAAACAGAAGTCTCTCATTAAGTTCTTAAAAAGGAAATCACGACCCCATCTTTTCGAACTAAAGTGGAAGTATTAAGAATGTCTTTACTTTGCAGTTTATTAAACCAGTTTACAGTCAGCTTGCGTAACAAATATTTTATGGTTTCCAAATAACAGATACCTCCAGCAAGTACCAAGAATGTCATAAATCACGACAGTTCCAAACATAAAATCATTATTTTATTAAGCTAAGTACCACCAACATTTCAGATGAAAAGTTCTTCCATTGTAAAATCACAAATAAGTGACAACAGAACGGCCTTTTATTTAAATGATAGCCACATATGAGAGACAATGGATCTATAGGCTTTTTCCTGTCTGCTCGATACTTATACTTCCATTTCCCCGGCAGCCAACAGAAACAACCATAGGCAAAAACCTATTTTAGCACCTTCAGTGATTTACATAAAAAGTAACGCTTGCAAAAGTTCAATGAAAAAGTGGTAAAAGCCAGAATTCTCAGTAGCTAACTAAACCAGTAAACTACCAAACACAAAACTTCATTCTAACATGCCCGTGGAATGCCAGTTAAACCAGGCCCAAAGGAAAAAGTTCAACACTTCAACCCATTAGCCCTCTTTCTAGTATTCATTGTGATTGCTCAATATGGCCTACCCAGTAGCCCCTAGGTTGCCCTCAGATGAAGGGAAGGCTTCAAAAGATCAAATATTTATGAAGACCCTCAACTTACTTGAAGCTCCTTTGTAGCTCACTTGAGCTAAGAATCCGAAGTTGGGAGGAAAATAGAAGCTTCAAACAGACAAAAAGCTATGAAACTGAAACTGAAACTTCTATTTATTTAGCCCATAAACAAAATGAGTTACCACCTATCAAACTTGCTTCCTACACATATAATGAAAAGGGAGGAGGGAAAAAAAAGTAGCATGTGAAAGAGAAGAGTACAAAATGACAAACCTGGATCTGAGAGAAAGAAAGAGAGCAAGGTGAGGCCGACTGTAAAAGGAAATGAAGTGAAGAAGGAAAGAACTGAGAGTGAGACAGCGAGCCCTTGAAATGATATGTGAAGTAGAAGTGGATACTATTTGACCCGCTTGTGCCGGGTTATTGTATGTGCTTTAACTTGGTTAGTTGATTGCTGGGCATCTTTGCTTTAGACAAGTTAGTGTCTTTTTTTTTATATTGCTTTTGCTGTGTGTTTCTAAGATTTGATAGCAATCATGGTCTGATATTGCCAATGCAACACTTGGAAAGGTACAATTAAAACAGGAATCATTTGGTACTCACTGTCCACTTCTTGAATGCCTTAAGCTTTTCTTTTTGTTAAATTAGTTAAGAGAAAGACAAGGTATCAATTAAGTTTTAAGAAAAGAGAAAGTTTTGTCTTCCTCCTTACATTCAGACATGGGAAGCAAGCCGTGTGTACTTTCTCGGATATGGATTTCCATTATTCAACTTCCTTACAACTTTATATCATATTTTATCCTTTGTCAGCATTTTGGTATCTTTAATTTTTGTTTTAAAAAAGAAAATAATGATTTTGTGGTTTATTTATTACTTTGATTACAAAAATAAAAAATTACCTAAAGGCAACTTGCAAAATTATAGTTGGAATTGGCGGGATTGGATGGGAAGAAGTCAATGATTGCATGAAATTAACTTTTGACCCTAACGGGCAATAAACCGTGTGGGGCACATTCTAAGATCCTAGTTGGTACGCACACTACAATCAACCAAAATTATTTCTGCCCCAGCCCCAGCCCCAGCATTTGGATGTAGGAGGAACCGCTTTTCCATACGACAACCAAGTGTTGGTCTCGATACTTCAAATCAATCTGACATCTCGCCTTCTATTTTATTTTTTTAAGGAGCAAAAAACCAAAAACCCATTCCCCTTGTTAATTTGTCTTAAATCAAAAGGTTGTTCCATACTTAGCAAAAGTAAGTAGTGATGATGAAGTATGTCTTTTTAACGAATTTTTTCATTACTATACGTTATGGGCAAATAATCATACATACTGGCTATAATGTTGAATTTGGCAATCATTTGTCTTACCACTTAAGGGAAATAATTACTTTTGATTATTTTTCTTATGTGAATACCAAGTTTCTATTCATTATGATATCCCAATGCACCATACATACCTCACAGTTACGATTACAATCATTGTGAAGCAAATATATTATTTATGCTATAAAATAATTTATTTTGAATATTATATAACCTTTTAATAATTTATCATAATTTTTTTAATAATTTATAATAACATAGATAATTTCTTCTCATAAATTTTAAATTATTATATACATTAAATTATTCTTAAAACTTTTACAAATTTCCAATAATTCTAAATAATTTTTTCTATATCTTATAGAAACTAATCAGTGCTTCTTACTTTTCGTACTCACTTGAGATAAGATTGAGATACATTCAGATAGGCCTTTTGTTGTAAGGAAGTCCTAATAAAGCCGAAGGCTCAATACATTAAAATAGTGGTTGGGCTGGGCATTTTTCCCTTGGGCTTTGAGGATGGGTATAATTGTCTCAGTCCCCCGTTTTCTAAAACCAGTATCTTTAGGGTTGTTGGCTAAATAACATCCATATACGAAATAATTAAACGTTGGTTCAGTATAATTTATCTAAGTATTTTTAGTGATTAATTAAATTTTCATTTATCACTCTTAATTTAAATGTTTATGAATGATTTATTTATGAATATATAACAAAGTTGGCTATTCATATCTGAACTAATCATTTTAGTGTACGCTGAATTAAAGTAATTTGTGATTTTAAAATAACTTTAAAACTAAATAATAAGGTAACATGTTCTTCACCACAAAAAGTTTTGTTATCAATTATGTTATAAATTTGTAATGACTTGTACTAAATGAAAAACAATGTTTATGTTTGTTTTTAGTATTTTATTTTTTATTTTTATTTTTTTTTTGAATAAAATCAACATTAGCGCAAAAAACAGACAAAGGCAGGGAAGACAAAGAAAACTAACCCAAGCCAACAGGCTTACCCTGTATACCCGGAACCTAATAGCCTTTCTCCCTCAACAATAACAGAAGCCGAACAATCTGAATTTAAAATGGAGACTAAACAAGAAGGACGA
>JANZLC010000008.1:5029195-5039227 GCA_026413385.1 Erythroxylum gracilipes | reverse complement strand
TCCTTATCAAGGAATGATCGAATAGAGGCACAAGCATGGAGATTAATTTGCGTCCAGTGCTTGTCATCTATATCTTCGAGTTTATCTTCCAAAACTATATCCAACTCTTGTTGATACAATACATCTATAACTTCACACTGCCACAAACTAAAATTATTAGAGCCATTAAATTTATTAACCTCTAACCTTATAGTAGCAATTAGATGTAGGTGTCAACGATAACGATATTGACTCTCTCTTAACGGGCGAGTCTTTATCTCCAGCCATCTACTCGTTACTATTCACAAATACATACTGTACTGTAGCATAGGACTGTAGCAATGGCACTGTTCACGGTACTGTAGCACCAGTACTGTTCACAGAACTGTAGCACTGACACTGTTCACCGATACTATTCACTGACACTATTTACCGACAGATTTTCACTCCTACAACACCCCAGTCGAAAAGCCTGGAGCTCTAATACCACTTGTTGTGTGAGAACGTTAATAAATTTGGAGTAAAAATAAAACAATAACAAGAACACCAAGTTTTTTATACTGGTTCGGCAATGCCTATGTCCAGTTTGGAGACAACTGAGTATTTCACTATAATCAATGAGAGCATACAATAATGTTTATCACTCAATTTTCCAAAAGACCCAAATTAACCCAAGCTCACAAACTACTACTAGGAAGAGAAAACAAAAATATAAATATCCTTTTTTTTCTCTCTCCCTCTAGAACTCACTCCTTCCTCTCAAACTAACTAGAGTCTCTCACACTAGAAACTCTTCTCTCATCTCTCTCCTGGAAAATTTCTCTCCTCTCTCACACTAAACAACTTCTGCTCTCTTTGCTCTTTTCTCTCCTTCATTGTTGTTGTTTCTCTTTTATAGAGAATTCAATGTGTATGAAAGCTAGCTGTACCACCGAAATCCACCAGAAAAAACAAGCCATCATTGTTGAGTCAACAATCACTGAAAGCAAGCTTCAATTTATGACTTTGAGAAGTTGAGATTTCTGACTTTGACACAATATTCAACACTTTATTATCTAAAAATTACATAATAATAACCTTTTATTACTTAGAGACGTCTAAAAATTCCTAGTAGCTACATAAGAAACCATTGCAAGAACCAATTTGACCTTACGGCAAGAACTGAAATCTTACGTTAATTTCTTCGGTTTACCTCGTTTGATTATTCCTTTTTTATGAGTTTTAATTAGGTTATGATGACATTTGACTTGATTTTGGATAATTTCTATAAAAATAGGTATTTAATGTGGCATATATTTTATTTACAGGTCTTCTTTTACTTCTCCAATGAAGAGAGTAAGTTAGTCAAGTTTGGAAAATTTTAGAGCGATTTTAAATGAACATAAGTTTAATATGGACTTATTTTCAAAACATGGGTCAAATACAACACTGTATTAAGACTCGTGCAAGCTACTAGCCCATTCAACTTCTTTGGGAACTTACCATATAAAGGAACATGGCCTGAAAACAAACTTATGTTTATGACCTTCAGACCCATGTTCTTAAGATGAATCTTAAATGTGCCATAAAGGAGTTATTAAGCCAACATAAGTGCATTATGGATCCATGTTGGTAATAATATAAATACAAGAATAATATGGTATTGTTACATTGGTCAAATTTTTTTGGTTTTCTTAAGATATAAAAGAGATATAAAAATTAGAAGAAAGCAGCAGAGAGATTATAGAGTAGTCAATAAGGGCCAAACAAAAGCATATTGGGAGAAGTATAAAGTAACTTCAAAAACAAAGTTCAAGATTCCATTACAATTAACCAAGAATAATAAGATTTCAAGAATTCGTGAGAATATTTTCTTTTATCTTGTTTTCTTTCTTAATTATTATTGGTTTTCTTTGATCTAATATGAACTAAATTAAGATATAGATATAGATGGAATGAACCACGTAATTATTGCCTTTTATTAAATTCTTAATTTAATGAAAAACTTAAATTTTATTACGAATTATTCATAATAACTTATTGTGATTGAATGGCATTTAAATTTCGCATATAAGAATCGAGAAATCATATGTATGAATGAAAAATAAGAGTTGCATAAAATCCTATAAATAGGATCATATAATCTTCTGCATGAGAGCTAAATCTGTCATAAGTGTGAAAATTAAAAAAAGAAACTCAAAACATGACCTAAAGCTCAATTAGACTTACGATCAGACTCAAATCTTTTAGAAAATACTCGGATGAAATGTACATATTACCATGCATGATTAAAAGATTATTAAAATCTAAAAGGATCTTTATCAATGTAAATTAAAAACTCGATTAATATTTATGAATTTGAATGAATTTTGTATGATAACATTAAATTATTATTTATTTGATAGAGCATAAAGATGCACTTTTAAAAATATTTATATTTTAAAAATCATTTTATGTGATTAAGACAAATTATAACATATAATTATATTCAACTTTGTGGATATATACTTGTTGCGTCAACATATGGATTATAAGATTCATTATTTAGTAGAATTTTTAAGTCTATCTTAGCATGAATCCAACTAATCTTGATACTACTACATTTCATTCACCTAACTTGATGGACATAATAGATAAGACTTGATAAGTTTGACCTAAGGTTAGAAACTTTATCTGAAGATATTTGATCTTAATGATGCCAATAAAGCTCAAATAAACATCTTTATCCATGTCTACAGATAACCTAAACTTTATCTCAAGTTCAATAATATTTATTATATTAACACTTTGTTGGTAAGAGTTGTATTAATATTAAAAGTCCATTATAAATTTTTATTAAACTTGTATATTATATGGGTAAATTATAATTGATCGTTGCTATTATCTGAATGTACATTAAATAAATTATCAAATATACACAACAATTTATCAACGATTTATATTAAAATTGCAATAAATTCAAACCAGTAATCTACTGCGTACATAATACTTCAAAGGAAGCAGAACCTTCAATGCGTTTATAACTTAATTTAACCAAGCCAGCAGGAATAGGTAGTGTATTGTAATAAACACTCTAATGTAAGGACTTAATAATATGCGATCGTTCTTCAGCTCAATTATTTGGGTTCAGTTATCAACTTGGATTGTGATATTCATTATCTTGTTCTATGCTATGCTATATATTTCAAGACTAACTAGACATGGTTGGGTGTGGCGTTTGTCGGTGTTGTTGTGGAGGCGACACGCTTGCCACGCTCTGAGCGGCTGTTCTCCGCGAACTTTATGCTATTGCTGTGCAACCCCTTTTGCCTCTCCTCCTCATTCCACTCGGATGCATAATAAAATTCCTCCGTCGATTTTACCGAGTCTTTAGATGGTGGAAAGAACATGCCACCCCATTGTGGGAAGTAAACCAGTGTCACTGGAAGTGTACAACAAACAATCATGAGACCCATGAGGGACAGACCCGTTGCAGTTGAGTACTTTGAGCTTGTAAAGAAGATTAATTGTGTTAAACCAGAACCAAAGTTTCCACCAGCACCAGTTAGGCCTGAAATGACACCCAGAGATCTTCGAGAAATGAATGGTATTATCCCAAAAGTTGCTCCACATGCAGCTTGCGCCCCAACGGAGAAGAGAATCATGGACAATACAGCAATTGGAAGTGAACTGGCACGACCAAGCCAGATGCAGAACCCACCTCCAAGAGTTTGCAGAATCCAGAGAACCCATAGCCTTCCTCTCATGCCAAAGTATCTGGCTGCGAAATCCGATGCATATCCACCGAAGGGACGCGCAATTATGTTGGCCATTCCAAAGGTAGCAGCAATTATACCAGCCGTGTGAAGCTTTAGATCGAACCTGTTAGATGCCCGCATAGATTATCAATTACTCTTGAGTGTAACTTTTTGTGTGAGATAAAACTGAAAATGAGAACTGAACTTTTATATACCTATCATAGAAATACTCGGCAATAACATTATCAGTAGACAATTCAACTCCCATGGAATAACCATAGAGGAGTACAAAGATCCAGGTCCTGTAGTTTGTGACAGCATACCATAGCACCTGAATGAAAGATCAAATAAGATTTTAATGATACCTTCCAGTGAGGTAGTGCAATAATTCAAAGACAACAACAGTGCATGAGTTCCAAAAGAGATAATCTGACCTTGGAGAATTTGTCTTGCCTAACGTCACCCTTCTTCTGTAAGGTACTAAGATTACCATCAGGCAAATCTTGGCCTAAAGTCAGGACCAAGATCCCCATAATCACATGTAGACACCCTGGAACAAAGAATGCTATCCTCCAAGCAGTGAATGGAGTGGCACCAACTTTCCTAATCACGTCATAGACCAAAGGCATTATAAGCTGAGTTGCACCACCGCCCATGTTGCCCCAGCCAGCGGCGGTTCCGTTGACAAGTCCAATGATTTTGCTGTTGAACATTGTGCTCATCCAATATTGACATGACACAAACGTTGCCAGTGAAAATCCAATCATGAAACGAACGGCTATGTATCCTCCAGCATTGGACACGAAGGACATGCAAAAGACAGTAGGAGCTGATAGCATGATTAGAAACACGCAACCGTACCTCGGACCCAGTAGGTCACAAACAACACCCATAGTGAGCCTAGAGAATATGCTTCCTGAGACAGAAGCAACCCCAGCATTGCCTATGTCTGCTTTGGTCAAGTTGAGGTTGTCACGGATAATTGGAACAAGTGGGGCAGCTGCAAAGGTGGACACAAAGCAGGTGAAGAAAGAAATCCATGAAAGGTGAAAGGTTCTCATGTGTGGATTAGCCAAAGAGAAGATCTTGAATACTTTGGCCTTGTGCTCAGAATCCACCGGCAGGGCAAATTTTGCGGTTGTATCTGTTGGGACAATCGGTGACGCAACTGAGAATGCAAACGTTTGTTCTCTGCCAGTCACTCCATGCATGGAGCTTCCTGGAGACCCCTCAATGTCAGGCATCTTTAATTTCTCGCTCTCTTTGTTTGCTAATTGGCTAGGATTTAAAGATACAAAGAATGACTAATAGTGTAGAAAGCAGTGGTGTTGTATGTTGTGAGGATTCATAAGAGATTTATATGGAGTTAGGGGTTGACATTTTGGGGCATGCATTTGTAGTTTAATCTGTAAGGGCCAAAGCAACTAAAATTATGGATGAACGTAGGGGCAAAATGAGATTCCATTGGTGAAGAAATGTTAAAGAATTTGCGGTAAACTTAGAAATTGGAATCCATTTCGCCGCATCAGGTCTTAATATGAAAAGTCTCGTGGTATATCCCAAAGGATACAATCAAGGACCCACCAAAACTACCTAGCTAGTAAGTGACTTGCCATTCTTGTTTAATATATCAGAAAAACCTGCCTAGTTGCGTCTCTGGACAGGTACCATCGTCCATTGGTGAACTCGATGCTAACATGACTTTCGTATTAAATCGATTTTTATCTTCGTAGCTTTTACCTTTCTAACATGCGAGCAATTTTGCAGTTTATGGTAGATTGCAAAATCAACAAAACCATCACTAACAAAAACAATCAAATACGGCTTCCTTTGGCCAAATATCATTCCAAAGAAAAGGGTATAGAAATGATGGATAGGACTTCAATTTTTCTTGATTATCACTTTGATAGTATCGCTTGCTAGTTTATATGGGATCCATAAGTTTTTACCTTCCGTATTCCATTTAGATGGGCTAATTTCAGACATAAGAGCCTGATTGTTCATTATATATGTGTAAAGGATTTTAAGGTTTTCTTTTCTACTATATTAGAATATATGATCATGAGTTCAATTTTAATTCAACAAGGATCATACGTAATCCCTGTAAGTGACCGTGTTTAACTTTCTCTGGTTGGTAAACACCTTCGACACATGGCAATGTTGATCAATTCAAATCTTCTCCTTTTGGCATTTTATCTTTTTTAAGGTTTGCTTGACGACATCTAGCATTGAGAATGAAACAAGTGTGAGGCAACTTAAGTAATAGTGTCTAATGAATATTCTCAAAAATAATCGGTTTTGAAGGGAAGAGCAACGCAAACATTGATAATATAAGCTAAAAAGATCCCTGTGTAGACGTAGATTAGTGCAAGTTTGCACAATCTGACCTCAAGAGGGAGAATCTTTTTAATTAAAGTCCTCTTATCTCTAATAATTGATTCTCTATTTCAGTACTCTTATTGATTTTAATTTTTATTTAGTCTACTAAGGGGATGTGCCTTTATGGCCTAATCAGCAGCCAGCCGGTGGCCAATTATCGGAGACTTTCGTTTCTCTCAACTTGCAGGTCAACCACTTTAAATATTTCAAGTATTCATATCCCCCACACCAAAAAATATTATCTGCAACTCCTGTTCACTATATTAAAATGCCATTATTTGGGTCCAGAAGGCCGACATAACGTCTCTTCCAAGCTCTCAGGTCAAAAGTTGCAGCCTGCCTTCAGTTTTCTTTGGCTCATCATCACTTTCTTGCTGGTTTGATGGAGACAGGAACAGTTTCATAAACCCCCACATTACCCTTTCATTAGCTCTAAGGTTCTTCAGGATTAGTATTAATTTTCCTGGAAATTTGAGAGAACACGATGACTTTGTTTGTCGTTGGAATTTGGTAGCCATGAGTGAGGAACCCTTTCTTTTTTTCTGATTAACTTTTTCCAGCTTGACAGATAGACATTAATGATAGTGTGTTTACATTTGTATACATTAAAGTTGTGAATCTCGTATCATATCAATTTGTATCAATAAAAAAATGGTACAAAATTTAGGCAAATTATATCAGCTGGCAGTACCAGCCTCCTTTTGACTGTTACCGATCGGTCAAATATCAGTTAATATCATAAAATTTAAAAAATTTGATGACTAAAAAAAAAAAAACTAAAAATGACAAAACCTATTCGTTTTTCCTAGTTCCCATTCCACCGACCGCGGCCGCTCCTCTCCTCCTTTCCCCCGTGACCTTGTCTCTTCAGTCCAAACTCCAGTAGCCTTAGCGTTAGTGACAACTTAAGCATCGCTAGTCGCCATCATTGTCAGTCACCTTCGTCATCGTTGCCAGTCGCCATCGTCGTCAGTCGTTATAGCCAATCACTCACAACACTACTAATCGCTCACAACACTACCAATTGCCATCCATCGTTGCATCACATCACCCTCTTCTGTTGTGTTGTGTTGTAAAATTGTTGTGTTATGACTTGTGAACTGAAGCCAAGGTTGCAAAAATTCGCTGAAAGTGGAACCATGTGTGTTTGATAGTTGAGAAATTGATAATGTGATTGCTTTTGTTGTGGGCTTGTGGTGTATTATCAGTATCATCTATGACTTTTGAATTGTGAATTTGTGATTATAGAACAGTGGAATAAAAGTTTGAATTTATGTCATTCATAAAAATTAAAGGAGTGTTCAATGTTGTTTGAAAATTATAATTGGTTGGGTTTTGATCTGACTTTCTGTGATGATTAGGAATTGAAAGTTTGAATTGGATTACAAAATTGAGGTCATTTACTTGTTGTCTGAAATTTGGAATTGGATTATAAATTTGATGTTGTTCTAACCTACAATTTGAAATTGAGATATATTAAAATTTGAACGAAATGTTAGTCTTTATTATAAATTAGATTATATATTATAAATTTAATTTTTTAATAATCAAAATGGATTAGTTAATTTATGATTGAATTATATGATTAGTAATTATACAAATTGAGTTATAGTTGTGAGTTTATGTCTATGATTGGATTGTTTGATCAAATAATAATACAAAATAAGTTATAGTTATCAATTTATAGTTGAATCACATAATTATAAAAAATAGGTTATAGTAGTGAGTTGATGTTTAAATTATGTAATTACACAAAATGAGTTATATTTGTAATTTTATTGATGAATTATTTGATTACACGGATTGAATTATAAATGTGGGTTTACAGTTGAATTATGTAAAAACACAAAATCAGTTATAGGTGTGGCTTATGAGTTTATGATTGAATTATATAATCATACAAAATAAGTTATAATTGTGAGTCTAATTTTGAAAATATAATCACACAAAATAGTTTATAATTGTGATCATAAGTTTGAATTCTGTAATCACATAAAATGAGTTATAGTTGTGAAAGTGCAACAATCAATGTATATATTTGATGTTTGGGTTTAGAAAGAAATATAAGCTATTGAGAAACTGTTATTGATCTATTTCTTTTTTTTACACAACTTTGTTTTGATATAAAGTTATTAAGTTAATTTTGATATATGTTTTCATTTATTTTTATAGGTAATAGAAGGAATTTTAAGAACTCTTGATAATTCAATCACTTCAGGAAGATTCAAAGCTCCAATATGAGAAAGATAGAAGACAAATATTGAATTACGAAATGGTAGTGAAGGTTCTATTTTTGGTGGTTAGGACGATAGTATGGATGTTGAAAGTAATAGTTTTCCTACCCGACAATAAGAGAATATTACACCTAATGTTAGAAAAATAAGAAGACAGATGTCTAATTTTTTGGCACCATAAACAACTCCTAAAGGTTAGCTTTATATCCATAGTGCCTTACAATCTAGAGAAACAATTTATAATGTGATTATGGTAATGGCTATATGGTGGAATGACTAATGTATATCATTAAATATTGCTCAGTCTTATTATTATCAACCTATGGCTGATGATATTACCTCTTATGGTCTAGGATACAAAGCTCTTTCAATTGATGACTACTGAAGTAAACTTTTGAGTAGCTCTGTTGATGAAATGAAAAGTTATTTGGATGACAAAAGAATGACTTGAGCTACTTTTGAGTGTTTATTTATGTGCGATGGTTGGATAAAAAAATAAAAACCAATTATTATTATTTTAGTTTATTCTGCAAAACAAATAATGTTTTTGAAATTTATTAACGCTTATGATCTTGTTAAGAATCTTGATACTCTATTTCAGATATTTGATGAAATTGTGAATAAAGTTAGGCTAGAAAATATTGTTCAATTTTTTACTCACAATGATTCTGCTTATAATACTTTTTATAAGCAGTTGGAAGAAGATTGCAAAGCTGACATAATTCTTTTTATTGAACTCCTTGCGTTGCACATTGCATTGACCTGATGTTGAAAAATATAGGAAATATTAGATATTTTCTTATTGTTGATAAGATTGCACAAAAAGTAAGAAAGGTGATCAAATTCATCTACAATTACGCATGAGTACTGAATTTAATAAGAAAGAATTTCACAAATGATAAGAATTTGTATCATCATGCTATTAAAAATTTACAACTAATTTCTTATCACTTTATTGTTTTATTCTGATGAAGAACAAAGTTAAAGCAAATGCTTATAAGCAATAGGTGAGTTACATCTCAACATGCTAGGTGTTGGCCCCCAAATGTTTTTCTTTAATTAAGCATGATTTAAATAAATTATGTGGTTATGATGGATTAATTTTGGAGTTAATTACTATGTCAAGGTTAATAGGATTTTACAAATTATATGAAGAAGTCAAATTGTAATTTCGGTTCATGATTCTGAATGTTGGGCTCCGGAAACGGGGTCCAACACTAGGTCTAATGCTGAATCAGAGATTTGTAGAATTATACTTGAAGGTAATGAATTTTTATTACAATTTCAATTTGTCATTTAAATTCATGAGCCTTTAGTGAGGGTACTTAGTCTGACTGATAGTAATGAAAAAATAACAATGAGTTATTTTTATGATTTCATGGAGGGGCCAATCTAAAAAATAAATCTTCTTTGTACGCACCTTATCTTGCAGTTACCAATGAGAGATAAGAAAGATAACTTTACTTTCTGTTGTTTGCAAATGAAATATTTTTGAATCCTAGTGTCTATTTTATACCTATTTTTATGAAGAAAGCTGAAGTTATTAGGGAAATGTTAATAAGTATTACAATTATTATTGCTCGCGAGATGATGCAAGATCTCTTAAGCTCACAAATAGAGATTTATAAGGATGTCTATTTTTAGTGATTAGGACGATAGTATGGATGTTGAAAGTAATAGTTTTCCTACCCGACAATAAGAGAATATTACACCTAATGTTAGAA
>JANZLC010000008.1:5003792-5029095 GCA_026413385.1 Erythroxylum gracilipes | reverse complement strand
AGCAATAAGTGAGTTACATCTCAACATGCTAGGTGTTGGCCCCCGAATTTTTTTCTTTAATTAAGCATGATTTAAATGAATTATGAGGTTATGATGGATTAATTTTGGAGTTAATTACTACGTCAATGTTAGTAGAATTTTAGAAATTATATGAAGAAGTCAAATTGTAATTCCGATTTATGATTCTGAATGTTGGGCTTTGGAAACAGAGTCTAACACTAGGTCTAATGCAGAATTGGAAGTTTGTAGAATTCTACTTGAAGGTAATGAATTTTTATTACAATTTCAATTTTTCATTTGAATTCATGAGCCTTTAGTGAGGGTACTTAGTCTGACTGATAGTGATGAAAAAATAACAATGAGTTATTTTTATGATTTCATGGGGAGGCCAATCTAAAAAATAAATCTTCTTTGTACATACCTTATCTTGCAGTTACCAATGAGAGATAAGAAAGATAACTTTACTTTCTGTTGTTTGCAAATGAGGTATTTTTTTTAATCCTAGTGTTTATTTCATGCCTATTTTTATGAAGAAAGCTGAAGTTAATAGGGAAATGTTATTAAGTATTACAATTATTATTGCTCATGAGATGATACAAGATCTCTTAAGCTCACAAATGAAGATTTATAAGGATGTCTATTTTTGGTGGTTAGGACAATAGTATGGGTGTTGAAAGTAATAGTTTTCCTACCCGACAATAAGAGAATATTACACCCAATGTTAGAAAAATAAGAAGATAGATGTCTAATTTTTTGGCACCATAAACAACTCCTAAAGCTCAGCTTTATATCCATAGTGCTTTACAATCTGGAGAAACAATTTATAATGTGATCATAAATTATTTGAATGACAAAAGAATGACTTGAGCTACTTTTGAGTGTTTATTTATGTATGATGGTTGGACAAAAAAAAGATGAAAACCTATTATTATTATTTTAGTTTATTCTGCAAAACAAATAATGTTTTTGAAATTTATTAATGCTTATGATCTTATTAAGAACCTTGATACTTTATTTCAGATATTTGATGAAGTTGTGAATAAAGTTGGGCTAGAAAATATTGTTCAATTTTTTACTGACAATGATTCTGCTTATAATACTTTTTATAAGCAGTTGGAAGAAGATTGCAAAGCAGACATAATTCTTTTTATTGAACTCTTTGCGCTGCACATTGCTTTGACCTGATGTTGAAAAATATAGAAAATATTAGATATTTTCCTATTGTTGATAAGATTGTACAAAAAGTAAGAAAGGTGATCAAATTCATCTACAATTACGCATAAGTACTGAATTTAATAAGAAAGAATTTCACAAATGATAAGAATTTGTATCGTCATGCTATTAAAAATTTGCAACTAATTTCTTATCACTTTAGTGTTTTATTCTGATGAAGAAAAAAGTTGAAGCAAATGCTTATAAGCAATAAGTGAGTTACATCTCAACATGCTAGGTGTTGGCCCCCGAATTTTTTTCTTTAATTAAGCATGATTTAAATAAATTATAAGGTTACGATGGATTAATTTTGGAGTTAATTACTGTGTCAAGGTTAGTAGGATTTTACAAATTATATGAAGAAGTCAAATTGTAATTCCGGTTCATGATTCCAAATGTTGGGCTTTATAAACGGGGTCCAACACTAGGTCTAATGCTGAATTGGAAGTTTGTAGAATTATACTTGAAGGTAATGAATTTTTATTACAATTACAATTTTTCATTTGAATTCATGAGCCTTTAGTGAGGGTACTTAGTCTGACTGATAGTGATTAAAAAAATAACAATGAGTTATTTTTATGATTTCATGGAGAGGCCAATTTAAAAAATAAATCTTCTTTGTACACACCTTATCTTGCAGTTACCAATGAGAGATAAGAAAGATAACTTTACTTTCTGTTGTTTGCAAATGGGGTATTTTTGAATCCTAGTGTCCATTTCATACTTATTATTATGAAGAAAGCTGAAGTTAATAGGAAAATGTTATTAAGTATTACAATTATTATTTCTCGTGAGATGATGCAAGATCTCTTAAGCTCACGAATGAAGATTTATAAGAATGTTTCTAGTAATTTTGAGATGTCTATTGTTATTCGTTAAAAAGACAAACTTAATATATATATATATATATATATATATATATATTACTTTTGTTATTTGATGAAAATTAATCATTACTTTATTTTTGTTTATAATATTATTTTATTGTCTTACAGTTGCTTGGTAAGACCAATTCGGAAGTGGTATTTTAGAATTGTAAAAGCTTGCAATTCGAATTATAAGTCAATGTGTGAGTGCAACATGATGTAAAAAGAATTAGAGCACATATGAATTCATCTATTCCAAGAAAGGAATGGATTGGAACACAAAATATTAGACGATTTGATTTTTATTTGATATAATTTAAAACTTTGAGCAAGGTATGTTATTATCATTATTAAGTTGGATATATTTTCTTATAAATTCTTAAAAATTTAATGTTATTGGTTTACTAGGGCTCTTAATAGAACAAGTAGTTCTATAGATCTAATTTGCCTTGATTATATTAATTTTCTAGTGGATTAGGTTTATGAGAAATCGGATTTAATAGATAAAAGTAACTTGAAAGATAATCTTAAATGAAAAAAATATTGGCATGTCATTTGATACAATGAATTTGATTGATAGTGATGATTAGACTTCTCTCAATGATGAGAATTTTGTACCAAATGATAATTGAGATCAATGCAATTTAAGCAAATATTAAATTGAATAAAGTTCCATGTTTTCATTTCTTCTCTTCTTTTAATTCCGCTTATATCTTATATATATGTTAAATTCTATATATGCAATATAAATATATTTGTAAATGTTTTTATTTCAAGTTTTTCTTCTAATTGATCATTTTCTCAGCACGAACTTTTGTTGTTAATTGTAATATTTAGAGAGTCATGAATATTTATTATTCTTTTTATTTGATGTTTTGATGTAATTATTATTTATTATATGTTAAAATTATAACATTTTAAGTACTTTGTACTGTCTTTAATTATATATTTGTATGATAATTAAATAATTTATATATATTAATTGTAGTTATTATTTATATATAAAATATGTGAAAAGTAATATTAATAAAAATAAATAGATTGTTATATTTTCAATTTTCTATTATTATCTTTTTTAGAGATATAGTTGATATAAAATTATAAATTATGATGTATAAAATTTTGAGGGACTATTTGTAATTTTAAAAAAAAATCAAGGATTATTTTATAAATTTAAAAAATTATCTAAAACAATACTATGGTGTTCATGGATACTGATACAGTATTATATCATAATCAAATTTAATACTAGATACAGCATTCATAACGTTGGTTTTTATACACCTTGCTTATTTTAACGCAAAATCAGCTCCGTCATGAGGCCTCTGAATGATTAATGGTGTATATAAGATAAGACCTTAAATCATAGCCCCTTCATCATTCAGCTGGATATCATATCAATTAAGGAATGACTTATCACATTAAATCATGTCGTCACCATTGGGTCATAAACTAAGGTTATCTATGTGTATGAGTTGTCCGGATCGTTTTTTAATGATAAATTATATTCTCATTTATCTGTGAAAAGAAAATTAAGACCCATATGTATTCGCTGAATATATGTTAAAGTACAATCGTACAATAACATGAAATCAAAATCGATCATTTAGTAGTCGGACAACTACAGTAATACGATTTGGTTAATGAACCCTTTGTGATGCTCCAATCAGTATTATTAAGTTGCAACTCAATATATTGAGGAAGTAATCCACTGATTAGGCCCTCTTCTAATCATAATTGTTTTTTATATCCTCAATATGAATAGTATATCTGGATGCAAGGGAGATGGTGATTAAGCTTTTAAGAAATGCATATTGGATGATGAGAAAAAAGAGTGGAATAGAAGGGGGAAAGGAAGAGGAAAGAAGAAAAAAAAAAGAAAAGAAAATGGAGAGGCAGTGAGGCTGTATGAAAAGAGAAGATGTCATCGGATATTTGGGTACCTTGGGATGATCATTGCATTAACTATAAACCTTGGGATGATCATTGCATTAACTATAAATACTATAAGACGAGAGATCTTAATCGGAAAATCTTCTCGGATAAGTTTTTTGGGGATAAGTACGATCAGTACGGAATCACCGCCAGGTCAGATGTCATTTTTAAACTGATCTACAGGAAACACGCATGCTCGTGCAATGCAATGACCTGTGGTCAATCATGTTGATAAAAATTGAGTTTTAGTTTGCGTCTTGGGTGGCTGCATAATAACTTTCTTCTACCACAAGAGGCATAAGATGCATGAAGATCAAATAATGCCAACATCAAAAGAGGCTACTCAAATCGAGTCGAATGAGATACAGAATACCACAAGTACAGGCTGTGAAACTTCATGTATTGCAAGTTTATCCTCCATTGATAAACAAAGTCAATAGAACTTCATTACCAATTAAACAAGCTTACCTCCATGAGGTCCTGCCAGGCAATACTAATTATCTGTCACTACATATTTGTGTCTATCACCCCTTACGCCATCAAAATGGTGGGAAAGAAGAAAGGCCACCTGCGTGCACACTAAGCACCGGTACTCACCCTCCTTTGAACAGGTTTGTATAGCACAACAGTGACAAATTTTGAATGAAACCGATGAGTGAACCCAAGCGCCACCACTGAACGTGGGGCATCACGGTTTTCAATATAAAGATGATTAAGAATCACGTGCTGCGGTGCTGGAATAGCTTCAGTAGCATCTGCACTAGCTGGGTAGCTAAGGTAGGTATGTTGGAGGTGTGTAGGCACTACAGGTGGATCACGTGCTTCGTCTTCATGCCCTGGATAGACATTATTATAACTGGAATCTGGTGATTTTGGAACTTCAAATCCCACTACAGTTGCTTCTTCCTGCAGAAGACTTCAATTATGAAGCTCCCACTTGATTTCATTAGCCAAAGAAATACCAAGCTTCACTTACATGATCTTCTCTGCATCGGTTGCTCATCTTCTAAATGGACAAGGCTCGTTAAGAGCGAAAGATCATCAAATTGGCAAGACTGATAAACCTGAAATAAACAAGATTTTGTCCTCCCATGAACTTCCAAAGATTAGGCAGGCATATCCACAAATATTATTAGTTCTTCGATGTTTTAAAACCTGGGCTGCCAATTTATTGGGGAGAGGGTCAAAAATTGACAGCTGAAGTAAGGTTGAGCGATGATTAACCTGAGCGATGATTAACCTAGCATTGATTTGGGGAAAACAATATGTCTATAAACCGATAAAATCTTAAAAGAAATCCTCATCAAGTGAAGAGACACCAAAATGTTCCCAATTCACTCATAGCAGACCAGCATTAGACCATACTCCAATAATCCACAAAAACGTTCAAAAGACACAAACCAACAACTTAACTAGTCAAGAAATCAGTTTAAGACATGCTAGAGAAAACCAGCTAGTAGAATGATGGTAAGCAATGACTGAAGCAAGGAAAAAAGCAACTCGCTCAATTAACCTACAAGTGATTAATGAATTAAACAAACCAGAAGCAAGCAGTATTAACTAGAGAATTGTGGACTTAATTCACTTCTTTACAACAATCATAACACTAGCACTTATTCCACATAAGTGATTCTTTATTTCAAATATACTAGGAAGTTGGTATTTAAACACTTGCAATTTCACAGTCATCTGTTTCATTGCTACACGTTATTCTGCCTAGGGTTCCGAATATGTTTGTGTGATTTACAGGTGCGTATCACAGAAGTGTAACCACGCATAACCACCCAGGTCGCAAAATTGAAATCAAAACCTAGGTTTAAAGGGAGAAAATTACAAATCTGGTTACCATAAGTGAACTCTGAATGCCTGAAAACTATTAACCCAAAAGCATGTACTATGACCAAAAGAATCTTTCTTTCAAGAAGTGACGAATTCATCCATAATTTAGGTATCATCGATCGGACTCATTCGCTAGTCCACTCTAATTCAAATTAACAACAAAGTTATAAATGGATCCTGAGCCGAAAAAATAAAACATTGCCGCTATAATCCACACAACTCAATTTCTACGAAAATCTAGTTTCCCAAACACAAGGCAATTATTTTTGATAGCTACATTGTTGAAACGAAAAGCCCCTCTCATCGTTGAAACAAAGAACAAAAGGCTTGAAAGAAGAAAAACTAAAGTACGAAACGACGAAAGCAAAGTAGAAATTGACTTAAGAATGGCCAGTGGGCGGTACAGTTTAATTACTCGGCAACCGTAAACGTCTGAGGCTGACTCCGGCGACCCCACCGACGGCAACCTGCAAACTTCAGCAGCGATAAGCGAAGCAAAGATTCCGTCGTCAGGAAGGAGGCGAAGAGAATCAAAACGACACGGAAGTTGGGAGAGGATAAAGAGAGCAACGACGTTAGGTGGGCTTTTAAATTTACTTCAGCTCCCTAACGGCGTAATTTTACACGCACATGAACTAATTAAACGGAAATGTTGACTCAGTCAACGTTGAACTAGGTCATAAACATATTCTGATGTCTTGCGCCGGTATAACCAAGGTTTTGAAATCTAGATTGGTTATTGAATCAGTGGCTTTATTGGTTACCAGTTTGATCAGTTTGATTTGTTCAATCACCGGTCGAACCGGTGTGACGTAATAATTATGTAATAATTATATTTAATTATATATAATATTAAAAATATTTTAAAAAATACAAAAATAAAAAAAAAATAAAAAAATTGTCTGACAGGTCGGACCGGACCGGTTCGACCGGTCAAATTGACCGGTTTTAACCGGTTCAAACTGGGTCAATTGGCAACCGGTTTTGAAGTATAACCCGGACCGGACCACCGACCGGTCACCGATCAGACCGGTCCGGGTTTAAAAACACTGGCTATAGCTAATGATTTAAAAATCGGACCAGATCGACCTATTGACGCCTTGTGCAAATATAACTAATGATTTAAAAATCGGATCAAATAGGAGAGACTTGGTTTTGAAAATTTGAGAATGAACTTAACTTTTTATGAATAATTAAAATTCATTATATTGTATTTTATATCATATTTAAAATAGATAGTAAAACTTAAAAATTCAATGTTGTGCAATGAAAATTTCCAAATTTTATTTTTAATATTAAAATCTAAATTGAAATAGTTAAAAAGTTCAATTAGTATTACGCTATTATAAAATTGGTTAAAGATTAAAAAATTTAAAGTTTAAAATTTAAAATATAATTAAAAGATACTGTTTTTATTAATCAAATTCTTATTAAAAATTATTAAAAATTAATTAATTAATAAAGATCAATTAATTGATTAATTTTTCACAATAAGGGTTATCATTTATTAAAATAAATTGAATCAAACTAAAAAGTTGATTTTATTTTTTATTTATTATATAACGATTTAATAAAGATTGAATCTTTAAATTTTAAACATTTTTTTACCAATTTAATATCTGGTCTAATTTTTAAGAAATTGAAAATAAATATTATGCCCTGCCTCATTATTTGGACCAAACCATAACAAATAGAACAATGACCTGAACTTGTAGCGATATTACTCGGTCAAAATAATAAAAATGAACAGAAGCCCAACAAATGAAACTTGTTGAACACAAAGACTTGTGTGAAACAATCAAAGCCCAACTTGGGATGCGGACACAAAAAGGACCTTGGAATCCAACTTATAGATTGGAAGAGCCGTCATCTTGCCCATGCTTCGGCATTGTCCAGGACCAAGAATTCTCAATTTTCACTCAACCGTAACATTACCACACGTTTTCGGGCATGTTAGACTGACAGAATAAGTTTGACTAGACTGTAAGTAAAGTTGCAACACGTTTATAAGCAAAGACTCCTTCCTTGTAGCTCATGCTCGTGCTCTGGTCAATTTTGGTTTAGGATTTCCGAACAACCATTGAGGGTGGTACCTTACGTCTCCCATTCAAAGATGTAGTATTGGATAACATTTTTAAGGCTAAACTCCTGGTGAGGTTGAGGGGGGAAATTGTGTAGACACAACAAAGTTTCATGCATTTGTTTGGTATTATACAAATATGTAGAATGGACTTCCAAATTACATTCCGCTCTTTAAACTATTTTCATTTACACACACACACACATGCTCACACTTGTCTGTCCATATTTCTTAGTTGTTGTCTTGCTTTATGAATTTTCCTCCACATTGAGACATTTATTAAATTAAAAGTATGAAGTTCAACAAATCTTTATTTAAATTAATAAGTTATTGTAACAAAATATTTTTAAAGGTTGATTTGAACATACTACATTACACTTAATTTTCATCCAAAAGTTGACCTAAATATATGAATGCAATTTGATCATAAAACAGTTAATTCATCTGGTAATTCTATTGCATTATGGATACCTTTACATCAAATCTTTATTATAACCACGTACTTATTTATTGGGGGACTGTAGTAATTACCAAGCTCTACGAGTACGTGAAGAAGTAAGTTAATTCAAAGCCTAATCCAACTGCTAGTAAGTACCTCAAGTTCTGCCTTGAAGAAAGCCGTGAGATGGCTGGAATATTCAAAATAAGGTCGTGTACTAGGTTATACTCTGATACCAAGTAAGCATACGCAGCACCGACTCATAAACCAAGAAAAGTGACCTCACATTTGCTGCCATGTGATGAGGATTTTGCTGTCAAAACTACTTTTGTGCAATTATTTGAGAGAGGAGATCAGGAAGGAGGGAGACATACATACGCAGGACCAACCTCGAATTCCGAGTAGGAACGAACCATCCAACTGGTTAGCTCCTTCACCAGAGTGAGACCATCCTAGTTGATTCAAGTACCTATACCCAACCGTGTCGCCACACTGGTCACGAAGATGGTGAAACTAATTTTCTTTATTCATTTTCGTCATTTTTGTTAATTTACTCCTTTCATGTGAATTGCATTGCCATTTATACATTTTTATTATGAGAGAGAAATCTGTTGCATGCCCTATGCTTGTTCTATATATAAACAATCATCATCATGACAACTTCTAGTAAGATAACATGTGAGTAGTGATGGGTTTCAGAAAGAATCAATCTTTAGTATATTCTTCCGATGAAATTATATAATTATAATAACTGCCTATTAATTATGTTTAAACACATTGAGAAGACGAATCAAAGTACAATAAGGTAAAACAATAAGTATGTCAAGTTTCTTTGAATGCTCATGACAACTGATCTTCAAAGCAATAAAACTCATTATGAAATGAGTTATATTAGAACAAAGTGCCAAGTAAATTCTATAGCACAGGATTAGGGTACTAGGATTTCATGAAGTAGCCAATAAATTAGAGGCTGAAACTTTGGAAAGAAGTAATTAGCATGTTCAGGATCCTGTTTTTGATCTCCATCGTTGGGAATAATTTTACCGGCCTCTTCACATAATTACATGACGTAAAAACGAATCTGTCGAAGACAAAACATCAATGAAGCAAGTGAAATAGGTACCATAAAACTCAGTGTCCTATGCACATGAGATAACTTGAGTTTGAATTAACATTATTCTTCAAACAATAGGTATACTCAGGCTCCTCTATATATGTATTTTATTAAATTGGAAAAGATACTCAAGTCTCCTAACGGTGCAATGTTTATCGTACGAGCAACCACAAAGCCGTCGATACGTGATTCAATATGAACCAAATATCTAGTGGTCCCTTCTTTGCAACGCATGTGAATAACAACAACTCGGAAGTAATTTGATCTAATTAATTGCTTCCGTGGGAGTAACGATAGCAAACGTAAGCACCTTCTTTTTGCTGACATCATTTAGAAAGGTAAAGAGATTTAAGGGCTCATCGCCACCATCCGTGGCCGTTCGTACATATGGATATGGAGATACCTGAACTTTGGGCAAGTTCTGGAATATGTTAATGGAAGACCTACTCAAAGTTAATGGCGAAGTTTCAATTGCACCTCTTTATCTGGTGAATGATTTATCCTATTATAAACGGACCGGGCGAAAGAGTGGGTACTGGTTCTTTTTCTCTTAATCTGACCCAGTTAAATTGGATATTCACACTAATTTCCAAAACATAAATCTTGTGAAGATCGCCGGATAACGTAATCTGACATTGGTGGCCTGTTCAAAAGCAAGAGGCTTCCGGTGTCTGCCATACCCTGCAAGCAATTTAATTCTCCAGCCTCAATCAGTTTACTCATTCTGGTTGGGAACTTGGAGAACCAATGGCTCAAAAAGGTCAATATAGCATCTTTCAATGGCAGAAAATAAAATGAATAAATATATGAATGGCTCCGTAGGATTGTGCATGTATTTGAAAGCATACTTGCTAGCTAAATATTAAAACATGATAGAATAGTAGGAACATCTAAAACATCATTGGTAAAGCCAGGGGTCAAGACAAAGACAAGCATCAATTGGCACAAGAGAGATCATTGTCATGAAATTATTTGGTGGGAGAGGGAAAAGTAGATGCTTTGTGTGGGGAAGAAAGAAGTTAGATGCTTCTTGGTGATTGACATTGATCTCAGTTGATCTGGCCTTATCAATGCTATACCCCACCATGGATCACCTTCCATTAATTCATGATTCCCAGATCTCTCCTTTTTGTTTCTGCAAAGATAATTTCTATCAACTTTCTCAGTAATCTTTTTTACACGAATTCTATTGTTCTTTCACCCCCTCGATTCAATATTAACTCGTATCATTACATTGATTACACCCTCTGAATTTTCTTGTAAAGAATCTAAACCTAAAGTTGACATTACGCTGGAAGGTGTGGTTCGATAGTTATAGATTACGCCTCGATAAGTGGTTGAACAAAGATCGTTATAGAATATTTTTATTGTGTATTATTAAAAATATCTTATCGTGTCAATAATTCATTAAATTATTTTAATTAAAATTGTTATTAAGATTAAGCAAAAACAATTATACAATTTTTTAACTTACTTATCAATCAATTAATTAAGATTTTAATAAACATTTAACAAATTTTTCTTTAATTTTTTCTTAAGTAATTCAAAATGATAAGATATCCAAAAGTATAACTGTTTGTTATGTCTTTAAATTTTAAATACAAACAAATACTTTCACCTTACTATTATTTATATTTTTAATTATTTTATTTTGAGGGCGAGTGTTTGTGAAAGCTCTACTAAAGGTAGATTTATTTTGGTCCCAGCTGAAAAGAGTGCAGAGTTGAAGAAAATAAAGGATACAGAGATTTGGGGTCGCCCACAGTGGGCAAGACTGTTGGGACTGTCATTCAGAAAGGCCTCCTTCACGTGGCAATGTAGGGTCGGCCGTACACTTTTGAATGACCAAAGTCATCCATCGTGGCTCCTTCGCACGTGATATGCTCTCTCGCATCTCACCTCCTCCTTGCCCCTGAGATACTTCACTTAAATAATTATTGTTAGACAATGGTTCCTTGGGAGCGAGATTATTTTTTAAAAATGTCACATAAATAATATTCTAAAACTCTTTTAGCACTTTTAATAATCTTGTTACTTTTATATTTCAGAAAAACAAATAACTTCTAAATAAAATATTAAATAAATTTCAAATTTTAAATTTCAAAATAAAAATAAAAATATAATTATTAGTTTGAACTCCTCCAATTTATACAAAAATAAAACAAAAAGAAATTGGTATGGCTAGAAGGGAGACAGGTGGAGGCACGTGTAGCGGCTAAGATGTGAAGGAAGACGTGGCACGCTTACGACCCTCCATAACTAAATCACCTTCTCTGTGCCAATTGGCAAAAGGCCAATCCAATGGGCAAATTCATATCAACGACGATGTGACATTTTCCTGATAGAAATCACTGATTTTTTTATATATTATTTTTGAAAAATTCTTTAAAACAAAATTGCTGTTTGATCTTCAAAAGAGTTAATAAAACCCTTGGGAGTAGGTCAACCCAGCGGTGAAAGGTTTTCCAAGTGCCTTTCCGCTCAAGCAATTCAAGAGTTTGAGTTGTACAAATTGTGATTTATCAAAATTTACAGTTTCACATATTAATTAATTTAAATTTATTATTTTATTGAACTATTAATTCATTGATAATTTGCTAATATAAGTTTAAAGATAATTATACAAAATTTTACAAATATATAAAAAAAACTTAATGAAAAATAAGTAAACGTGTAATCATAAAAGGAAAATCAACAGATTTTTTTCCGAATGATGATGACAAACAGAAAAACGCAAACCAGCCGTGTCAGAAATTGTACGGAAATGGGCGGTTCTTCGGCACACCAAATTTGCCTGTAAAGGTGTTCCAACTCACCTGTATATGTGATCCCGTTCTTCAGGTGGTGGAGACTTGATAGGGAATCTGTCTCTGTCACATTCATGTTATTGTGCTGCCTTTTTACTTTTTAAAAAAATACTACATCGTAGTTTACTTTATTCATTTAATATAACGAGAACAATTACGAAGATAATTTGGTTTGACATTTTCCAATAAAGATATCGTAAGAATCATCGGAATAAATGAAATCTCCAAAGTGAAAAAAGAAAAGGGGAGTGAGATAGAAAATGAAAATGGGGCAATTTTGGTTGTAAAGAATAGCACAAAACATGTAAAATGTAAATGAAATCTTGCATTTTACATTTTCTTATATTAAATGTTTGAGATAATGAAGAAATATATAATTTAATTCTATAATTCCAAGAATTGATATAACTTACTTTAATTATTTAAAATAGATTAAAATCTACAAGTGAATTTAAGCATCAAAATTTATTATTTAATATTTAATTATTTTTTAGAGTATGAGTCTTAAAACAATTGGTAAAGTTATTTCTTTATAAAAATATAAAACAAGTTACGTATATTATGAATTTTCAAAACTTTCACAAAGTGAAAAAGTTTGTGTATCGGATATGTTAGACTTTAATTATCTGGTATCGCATAAATGAAATGTATTAAACTGTTATATAAGTTATTTTAAACATGCTAATTAAAAATAAGGTTTATAGTAATGTCATTTTTTGCCGATTATGGTTAGGGTTATTTTTTACATCGGAGAAGATGAGATCATCAACAACATCATAAACTCGAAGTCGAAGACAAGGCGGGCGATATGTGTGTAATGATAAGAGCAGGAGACTGAAAAAAAAAAAAAAAAACTGAGAAGAAGCAGAAGGCAGTTCTGGGGGCAGGTACGCGGTAGGAAGCAGCTACTAAACGCACAAACCAACCTCGAGGGTTAATGAAAAACAGAAACTCCCAACGCCAATGTGTCCCCGAGCTTAGACTATCTTGTTGTGGTCGGCCCAACAGTTATCCAAATTCGATGATGGGTTTGCAACTTAGCGTTAAAAATAAAAAGCGTTAATATAACCATCAAAGCATAATTCCAATCCCATTATGTACCAAAAGAAAAAGATATTCTTCTGATCCCGTCCAATGTGTAATGTCAAGTCAAGTTGCCTTGAGGAAAAACTAAAGAAGTCCTTAAGTTATTAAAGAACGTGAAAACTTCTGAACAACATTTGAGATCATCTACCATATGTTGTGTAACTATGTATAAATTGAGAATTTTAGGGTTTTCTTATATGTCAGAAAACTGAACCAGTTTCTCTCAACAAAATGTTCTCAAAAGATCAAAAAATAAATAAATAAATTATAGTACTACTATACAGCTAAGCGTGAAGCAATCAGCATTAGTACCGGAAACAGTAAAAATGTCACCAAAGGTAGAAAATTCGCACAAACAAAAATCAAGGGGAAAAGAATTACTACCTACAATCATTCATCTACAAACCTGTAAACTACGAGTCATCTCTGCCTATATAAACCTGACATCCCCATGAATGATGAATCCCTCTGCTGTTACTATTCTCGTAAGCCTCCTCTCATTTCTCTCTCTCTCACTAAAGATTTCAGGCTTCTGCCAACTACATCTTTAATCTTTAGTTTCATCAATCGTTTGATCTTCATGCAAAAGCAAAGATTTTCCATTAGACTGTTGCTCAGCCTTTTTCTTTCAATTTTTAAGTACCTATTACTATTAGTTCAGTTTACGGTTTTTGAGTTTTTGATTGATTTAGCATTTTGTATTTATTGAAAATATCGTGATTAGCGAAATTGACCAGTTGAGTTATCTTTCCTTCTTGTTGTTTTGACCTGAAACTCACATGGCTACTCAACGAAACAAGTGTTTTTTTTTTGTCAGATTCTAACCAGAAAAACCCACCCATAAACCGAAATAAATGATTTTTTATTTGGACGAAGTCCAAGATTTCAATTAATTTTTTAAACCACTCAGATGCCAACTTTCGGTTCCACTCTCATCTGTCAGTTTTTTTTTTTTGTTTGTTGCCCTTTTCATTGAACAATACTAAGTTTGGTTTCCAGAATAACAATAACAATACTAATAATAATAATAATAAGAGGTGGTTGTTTTTGGGTTTTGTCTTGTTCTAATAGGTGTTAAGGGTGTTGAACACGGTGGATTCTTCCGTTTTGGGGCACCCCTCTTCACGTAATGACTCAAGGTTTTGACCACTGGGAAGAGGCCACATCAGCTGGCGCTCGTGGCCTTGTTGCCTCTGATATTGTTCACTAATAACAAATGGTCTCAGCCAGAAGCAGTCGATACAGATGCTAGTTGTTTTTTGATCTTTTTTTGTTCCGATCCTCAGCGCCTTTCATATAAATACATGTGAACATATTATGTTTGAGTCAAGAGGAGAAGATGTTGGGAAGACGCTTTTGTTTTGTGCATGGATAGATTAACTAACAGTCGTTGTTTGTGGGTGTAGCATCATCAAGATTCACATGCAAATGCAAGGCTGTGTGTGGTATGTATCACTCACTCTTTTATCTCAAAACCAAATTGGTTTTTGGAAGTGAGAATCTTGATGATGCTGCATCGGCAATAGACGACTATATTTCAACAACAACAAGAACAAAGGTGATGGATCGATGATGGCTGATTTGTTGAATCTTTTAAATTTTAGTTAATCTCAGTGTGAGTACTTTGTAACTTTCGCTTCTGTTGCTGTCAGGTGGGTGTGAAGCGCATATATGTTCAGTATTCAGCTTGTGGTTTCTATTTTGTGCTTCTTTTTATCTGAAAAGCAAACCCATTCCATGGATCTAATGCCCATGTTTTCCCTTTTCTATTTTCTTTAAGTTTCCTTTTAACAGTTCCCAGAGAAAGTAGAGGATCCCATAGGCTACCAAACTATCTTTGCTTCGCTGACTTTGCAGATCTATGATTATTACCTCCGAGGTTTAGTTAGTTGGTTGGATATGGCCATTCCTTTTTTACTAGTTTCTTGCTGTAGATGTGATGTGAATGATTTTTCTAATAACCCCCCACAAAGAAGACAGAAATAGGCGGCGGCTGGTGGAGAGAGAAACAAAAAGAGAGTAGTCTTGATGTGATGCATGAGCTATGAAGTACCCTTGTCTTTGCAAAGGCAAGTCTTTGCGATCTAGTTCTTGAAGGCGTTACAGTTTGATCAGTTTCTTATATAAATATATATGTATACAGTACACATATTTTAGATCCATATTTATTTTTTTGTTCGTTCAAAGAACAGCTTTAGTGATTCTTCAAAACTCATCTGCAGAAAGGCCAAACAACAAACTGGGGAGGGTTTTCAGGGAGCTCCTTGGAGGCCAGCTGCTTGATTCTGTTAAGATATGAGAGAGGAACTTTTGAGCTGAAACCAAGAATGATGGTAAGGAAAGGAAGTATATATATGGATATATATCTACCTATATGTTTGTAACTTTGTATATACCTATGTTTAAAACTTCTGTCCATATTTTTGTTTTATATGGGATTTGGTGATATCGGACAAAGTAGCTTTGAGTTTAGTTTCTAGTTCCAAAGCCTTCTTTGTCTCCACTAAATTGCCCTAAAAAAAAGGTCTTCTTCATGGACATTTTTCAGAGTTGTAGCAGTAGTAGAAAGATCGTTGAACAATGGAATTGCTCTCTCTCTCTCTCATCAGAACATTGGTATGGTAAATCGAAGAAGGGAACATGTCCCTCTGTCACTGGCCGCTGGCTGCTGCATGCGGGCCTATCTTAGTATTAAGAGACCTATCAATCTTTCTTAAGGACCATCTTATCTGGCAACTTGAACCTCTTGCCATGTACTCCTGTTTCAAGTTTCTCATTCCATCTTCATCTCTTCCCATTATCAGTTCTCAGCTGTTTATTTTCTCATTTTCGGTTGATTATTCTCGACTCTGATAAGTCTGTCCTTCGAAGATCATAAATAATGTCCCTGTGCCTCTATCATATTAGCTACTAACCTACGTATTTCTCATTGACAATGCAATAGTTACAAGTTATGTGCACTGGAATATAACTTGACTAGTTGTTCGTGTGGTACACATCTCCGGCTTTGATTTATTCTGACATATTAGTAAAAAGGAAGAGATTGAAATAAGTTTTTGAATGCTGTTAACGATTACTTTGTTTCACTTGATCAGTTATTGGTCCCTTAGTCGAAGAACCTTAAAACAACAGAAACGATTCTGGAGTTATTTTCTTTGACCTATTTTCTTCTTTGTCAAAGCACCACTGATAAGACATTTTGATTGCAGATAGATTTTCCTTCGTTAAGACATATACCTTTGCTATGTCCTTGTTTATTATTTTATGTCATTTTCCCTCTATAAGATGCCGGATCCTTCGACAGAAACTGTCTTATCATATCTACTGATAATACATTTGCAACTTGCTAAAAGTCTTTCAACTTGAGCCAATAATCAAGAAAGCTGGACCCTAAGTACTCCTTTTACAGTTCTTTGCTCGTATATATATTCAAAATAGCACTAATGGCAGGGAGTCTTAATGACCTTGGCAAATCATTTTGTTTTAGTAAGCAATAAGCTAGTATGTTTCAATGCGCCAATGCCTTGAAGTTTCTCTTAATAGTGCCATTAATTTCATAAAATTAACTTTTACCAAATACTCGTCGCATTTTTGATCTGCCATTTGAATCTCTGTTCTTCTTTTTGATCCAGCACAGAAACTTAAAACTGTTCATCTTGATAAAGTGGTATCTTCTCTGTATGTTCTCATCTTACATTTAAAGTGTGGAAGATACCTTCGCTGGCATTCATCTCAAAAGTTTAGCTTAGCAGTTAACCTTTTACCTTTGGGTTTGAATGACTATCAAGAATATATAGGCTCGTGCAAAGATCATGTATTGCATGCTTTATGCCTCAGTTTAATATCATGACAATGCAATTTATACTTTTCTTGGTTCATGCATAGTGCATACCATTGGCACAACATATACTAGTGAACAAAAGGCCAGGATATCCAGAATTAAAGGAAGCTGGAGGAAGAAAAATGAGAGTTATGAGTAGTTGTTCATGTCTCTTACCAGAATTTGGCATCCTCTTCATCTTCTCTAGTAGTCAATACTGTACAGATAATGGAACTTGATCTGTCTTATCTATGTGGGTTTTCGGAATATTGACAAGTTATTGAAGCTTTTATAACTCAGCTGTAGATCTCTGATAATTAGAAGTGTCTTCCTCAGTCTCGGCAGTGCTCAGGTATCATATATCTCGTCCTTCATGTGAGTTGTAATTTGCTTTTCTGTCTCCACTAAACACCTAAAATTGTTTAGACAGACAATTTAGCAACCTAAATTAATGCATACAATTATTACATTTGGTATAACATTGGAATTTACTATATACGTTTGATTTAGTATAACAGTTCTATCATAAAAAATTCTACTTATTGAAGTTTTGTACTATATTCTATATTGTATATACAAATAAAGTAATATTTATGTTATTTTCTGTTTAACAATTTTGTGTATCTCGTGACTCTAATGTCAGTTATGCTAGAGTCTTCAGAGTCTGTATCCGAAATTTAGCTCGAGTTTTCTTGCTATCATACCCTGTCCTGTTTTCTTCAACCTGGCATAGCCTTCCTTTCTTCTCTTCACCATCGAGTATAAATTAGAAAGAAGTTAAGGAGTGTTTTAATTTAGCTGGAGTTGATCATTTCGAGAGTAGAAATTATACTTAGTATGGTATATATATATATATATAGATAGATAGATAGATAGATAGATAGATAGATAGATAGATAGATAGATATTATTAGAGTTCTATCTATATACAATTCATTTTTTGCCATCCTTTTTCACATTGTAAGGAACAATGATTCCTCTTTAAGTGTTTAGCAGTTACTGTTGGTTGCAAGTTTTCTTCTGCCGTTCTTTTTATTTAACAAAATTTTGGACAAGATTTGAAAGTTGTTTTTCACTTTTGATCTGCGGATCATCATTCTGTTATAATTCTCTCTAGCCTGTCAATGTTAGATCTTGCAACTGGAAACTCGCCAAGATGCAAGTAATTGAAGAAGTTCAGTGGGATTGTAACGTAATATGTATGAGCAAGAAAATTTCAATGTTCTACTTTAACAATGTAAATTCTAAAGTGGCTTCTTCCAGGTTGTAGTTCATTTCTGGAGTAGTTGGGAACTGAAATTTATCCCGTATTGTCTACTAAAGTTTCCTCTTTCTTGTTTTAATTGGAAGGTGAATGAAGCACTTCCTTAGATATTGTCTGAAAGCAGGGATAAATCACTTTCCAGAGAAGCTAGTGTATGCGCTTAAATACAAAGATACATGTGCATGCTAAGTTAATTACTAACACTGATGGGAAACATCGTTTACTTGTACTGCATGGTTTATGTAATGCCGCTTGTAAGCGCTGAATTTAACTATAAATGTGTATATAGAACAGCTAAAATATCTATGGACTACGGTCCAAAAAGACGAGTTGGTATACAACTGCAGTAGAGTTAATTGGCAGTATATTGTTTTTTTTTTTAATAGTTAAATAGCAGTATATTGCATGGAACGTGTATGAAATTTTCATTTTAAGAATTCTTTATATGTAAAATTTCGTAATTATTTTTATTTTAAGAAAGCATATGTAAAAATTTGTAATTATTTTTATTTTAATAGGGAAAAAAAACATAATCATATTGTAATTTAAGAGGAAAAATTAAGCTATGAACTATTTCTTATGTATAAATTAATTCATCTTTTTATTTATTTTCTTTGTTTATTTAGGATGCAAAATTTATTAGTCATTTTAACACTTATATCTTTAATTTTTAAATATTTTATATCAATATTATATTATGAATTGAATATTTTGTTCAATGAAGTTTCTGATGCTTCTTGTTCGATAAAATTTGTAATTTTTATATCAAATTTATTATTTAATAAAATATTATTATTTAAATATTAACTTGTCAATTAATTTTAATATTATATGAAATTTTGTAATTAATCTTGTTTTAAGATAAATATATGGTATTAAATTTAAGAAGGTTTATATCTTAATTAAATTTTTAATTTCATATATAAATATTTATAAATTTTGTATTTTTTTCCATGTCAGATTTGTTAGCCCTTCTAATAATATGCTTTTGCATTCTTATTCCTTTTGTGTACCAAACCTACCTGTATCTGTTTAGTATACAGTATTTAAACCAGACAAAGATCTCTATGCATCAAATTCACGTCATGCAATCATTACAGAACGTTATCCAAGACAGCTTTATCTGCTTGCTGCAATAACATCCAGCATTTATGTTCGGAGGGGATACAGGACAGAGCTTCAAGACTGTTTTTAAGTGAAAAATGGTTGTTGGCGCCATAGATAGTGTACATTACAAATGACGTAGACAGGGCCTTCGATCGATTTAAATTCTCTTAACATGGAAGATCATTTCTTTTAGCTAGTTCTCTGACATGGTTCTCTTCTTGAAAATGGAGTTCTTTTTCCACCTTTTAAGAGAAAAGATGATCTTGTTAGTTATTTCCAATAGACACATTTTCCTTCAATATGGCTGTTGGATAAATACAATTGAAGGTATGTAAGTAATATTCATCAGTTTGAACAGTAATCAGAGAAAATTTTATAATAGAGTTTCTATTATAAGCATTTGTCTTAAGATTGAGTGGGATGTTATGCAACGCACATACATTACAATTAATCTATACTCGGATTGAACTTATACTCCAATTACAATTCATCATACAAAACACTATATACATTTTGTTGTTGTGTTGGCTTAAAACTGAATAGTCGTACCTATAATTTGATCGTTTATAAACTAACTCGTGGATTGCTCTTTCATTATTTCAGGAACCGAACTCGAACCTTGTTAGAACTTACAAGCACAGCATGTGTTGCATTTTCATCCAACTTTAAATCATATTCATACTGACAACCTTAAATCATATTCATACTAACCAATTAAAAAGAGGATTCATCACCTTTTTTCTTTTCCTAATCTTAGGACTTTTTGTTGATATTTTTGAAGATGTCCCCAGAGGCCATGTACTATTCGTTTACGTGGGTTCCTGTCATCCTTACACATGGTTGTGTGTGGTGATCAACCCAGGAACACTAAGTAGATGGATGATTGAAACGTGACTGGTTATGAATCCGCCATTAATGTAGCTTTTCAGGAAGCTGCATTTGGTCTAGATCTTTTAACCTTTAATTCAAAAGGTCCCCAAAAGCAACAGTGGTCCTGCTCTTGCATAGGCTTTGTACTTGTGTAGAAGTGGTCCTCTTTTTTTGTAACAGTAGGATCACGTGTTAGAGAAGATGCAATTCTTGTCCCAGCATTACCAGCATTACACGATTACACTAGTCTTAAATAAATATATACACACACTCCTGTAGTCATTTATTGGCATACATTTAATTGAATTAAAGTCTATATTTTTTGTTGTATTTAACGACTATCTACTTAGCTATTGTTGACTATAATAGGTCATAAGTAGTATAAAAAATATAACAATTCTTATATAAGATCTTGAGCGATCTCAAGTCAAATGAACACTTATATAATCATTATAATGATAATTTCTATCAACGTACAAGTAATCTTCTAAATATAATTATCATATAAGGTCAATTCAGTGGACTTGTTCTCTAACAAGTACCTACATATTTATTTAAGTATCTACATACTTTAATTTATCAGATTGACTATTTTCTTTATAAGAAAAAATATAACGCGTGCTAGTTTTACGTTCTATCAATTTTCAATCTCAATAGAACAATAATTAGGGGTGGTAGGAATAATATATAAAATGTAATATAAATCTCATTATTATGATCTCCTTATAATTTCATTTGTAATGTATATTTTTTTTTGTTTTATCGCATACATCAAAATATATATAAGATAAAGAATGTCTTTAAATAATTATGTCACTAAATTACAACCAATCAATTGATTATAGGACGTAAACCAACAGAGGACTATAAGTCCTTTACGCTATCTCCATAGCATTATAGTCTAGCGCAAAGACTCTAAAGAAGTGCTTATTAGGAGGCAATATATCCCTTTATTTTATCCAATTTATTTTCCTTGAATAATTGGGTCCTTCATTGTTATGTGTTTTCATGTTGTTTGTTTATTTTCTTTATAGGTTCCTGATCTTGATATTATGAAATTAGTCTAAAGAAAAGTAACATTCAAGAACAAGGCTTAAAGAAGTTTTCTCAATCTTAATACTTCATCCTTTTCCACCTTTTTTGTACTTTAATTTGTTTATTTTTTATGTTATATATGTGTGTACATTGAGGATAATACACAAAGAAAGTGTGGGGGAGTCATTCTGGGCCTTTGTTTATTTGTAAGCATTTAATTTAATACATGAAAAATTTAGGAAATTAAATATGGAGATTGAGTTGATCTAATAAAAGTAATATTATCTTGTGAATTGATTGCATTAGGTAAATAGATATGATCACTGATAAGTAGTTTAGTTGAAACTTGATTGATTAGTCTTAAGAACAATGGTTAGATTGAATGGTGAGTCGAATGTATACTATTATAATTTATTGAGTATTTTGAGTTTGGGTTCATGAATGGCTCATTAATTTATTTTGATTGTGAATTGATAAAAATTCATAACTAAAGTGAATATAAATAAACTCTACTTTGTTGATTCTAATATAAGCAATAAGTCAAATTTATGAGTAATACTAGTAGCCAGTTAAAGTTGTGACCTGACTAAAATATTAGAGGTATTCTTAACAAGGTATTTATCCTCGCATAAAACAGTTGAGATGACGTTTCAGTTAAGCTAGTCATGTTTATTATGACATAAAAATATTTAAAATAAAATTTGCTTTAGTTTGTTTTCATTATGACTTATCAAATACTTCGTGGATTAAACATTTTTGCTTTTCTTATGTTCACTTTATATATGAGGTAAAGTTGTTTAAATTAAGTTGAATTTGAAACATTATTTAGCAAGTTAAAATTGAATTACAAGTTGGTTTATTTTTTACAGATCTATATGGTTGATGAATGAGATAATTAAATTGATAAGGATGATACTTAACCATTTTGATTGAATTCTTAAACTTTCTAGAAATCTGACTTATCCAAACTAATATTTTTTAATATCTATTTGCTAAGGACAATTAAAAACTTAAGCATGGGAGTATTTAACAAGTTAAATATAGATATGTCACTACTAATTTTGTTAAGATATCAATTTGCGCTTATTTTGTACTTAATTTCCTATAATGTGTTGAAATTATTATTCAAAATTAATAGAATTGTCTTATAATTGTTTGTAGATGATTTTCAACATCTTAGAGACGAAATTGAATCAAAAAGATGAAAAAGAAACGAAGAAAACCCGAAATTTCAAGTCTGGCAGCAATTCAGTCACTAAGCGTGGGTACGTGCAAAGATGAAATTAATTTCCAGATTTGCTTTCAAAATCTGAATCTAGTTCTTTAGAGATTCTTATAATCTTTTAAGATAAGATTGATGGAGATTCACAATCTGCACATGAGAAAAACGTGATCTACAAGATAGGATGAAAAGGAAGAGATCAAAAGGCATTAAATAGGGAAAAACGTGACTGTTCACATTAGCTTTTGTTTTAGAATAGAATTTTAATTTATGCAGTTTTTCTCTTGGTTGTTTTTGCGTTTTCTGCACTTTTCCTTCTATATTTTCGTATTCTTTAAGAAAGACCAGGGATGGAAACTTTTTATGTTATTATTTCTTTGATTTCTACTTTCGTTATAAATAGCTAAACTCCTTTTCTTGGTTGAGGGAAGCCGTGTTATCCGTTATTATGTGTGAGTTGTTTTAATAAAGTTTATGTTGTTGATGAACATTGAATATCTTGCGAATTACTTTTTCTAATTGAGTTGATTGATTTCTAGGAGCATAATTAGGGATTAATTCGTTCAATAGCTAGATTAATGAAATATGACGTTCAGTTTCGTTAATCACGAGTAGCAATTAGGATTACCTTCTTTATGTTAGAGATGAAAATTTTAAGAAGATATTCGCTTAATTGATTGCATGTCGTACATGTATTTCTCTTGCTCATTGGTTTCTTGATTCGTAAAGCCATTATTCAATTAAACCTACGATTGTATCTAGGTTGTTTTTAATAAGAATGTTAGGATAAATGTTTCTAGTCATTACACTTAAGAGAAAACATCCCCAATGAATGTTTATTAATGATAGAAACTTTATATCGAGGATTCATTTTAGCGTGATAACATTGGTGACCCAAAAACTAAGGTATTTTCCATTATATTTTTAGACCCAATTATTTCTTTTTATTTACAATTTTTCTTATATTTTTCCTTAAATTGTCGTGAATCAAAACCCCCCTCCTAATTTCGTTACTTTGTTTTAGTTTTAAACTCATTAACCTTTATCATTAAAAATTTCTCGTGGAAACGATATCTATTTACCACTACTACATTAAATTGTATTAACGGAAGTGATTTCTTTTGAATTTGGTTGCAGGCGACAGCAATACCAGATTTTGGCGCCGTTGCCAAGGAATTTCTTAATGGTTTTTGTTAGTGATGTTTTTGTTTTTGTTTTTGGTTTTGGTTTCGTTGCTCTTGGTTACCTTGTCTTCTGTTTGTTTCAGTTTCACAGCTCTTTCTAATTTTTCGATCTTTTAGCGGTATGACTCACAATCACTATGCTTTTGATTCTGATTTTTCATATTATCCTTATTATTATAATGAGTTTCCATTTGTTGCTACTTCCAGGTTTGACCATCAAGTTGCAAATTTCACACCCTTACCTATGCAAGCACCGAGGGATGACCAACAAGCTAAGGTATGCGAAGTTCGCTCATTTTTGGGTTATTCTTTTTGTACATGTTCCTTTTTGCAGGATACATAGTACAGATTCGCTTCTCTACCGAGCTACTATGAAGAGCAGTCCTACTTCGAGCCTCCACCATCGCCACCACAAGTTGATGAAATGTCTTTGAAGGAGATCGTAATGAGTTTGGAGACGAGCACTCTTCAACTCCAATAGTTTAGACAACTGTATGTGCCTCGGCAAAATCAAAATATAACATCCAATTCTGAAGGTAAGACTTCTTTGGAAGATGTAATTCAATCTTTGGCCGCTAACACTTTGACATTTCAGCGGAATACTGAAACAAGTATCCGAAATATGGAAAATCAACAAAAAAATATCGAAAATCAAATAAGCCAAATGGAAACTGCCATAAATCGATTAGAAATGCGAACTTCTGGAAAATTTTCAGCATAACCAGAGATCAATCCCAAACAAAGTGCGAAGGCTATCACATTGCGAGTGATAAGGAATTGCAGGAACTACTGCCGAAAAATTCCAGAAGAGAGGTAGAAGAAGAAATCACGCAAAAGGCACCTTCACAACCAGAAATGACACAAAACAATTTGATGAATATGGTAATTCCGCCCCCTTTTCCAAGTCGATTTTTCAAGGCAAAGAAGGAAGAGCAAGCAAAGTTAAAAGAGGAAGAGGTTATAGTTCTAGAAAAGATGGAGGATGTGTAACCCCCTATGATAAGCGATGAAGTTTATGTTATCGCTAACCGAATTTCTTTTCCTTTTCCTAGTTGTTTACATGTACAAGAAGAAGAAGAACACGAAGAGCCGCAAAAAGGGCAATTTTTAGGAGAGTTGTGGGCAAGCTAGCTGAAGATCGAAGGTGGCAAGTAGGATGTTGAGTCTCCACAACCATTGACGTTACTTTTATAGAGACCATTCTGGTGTGAGAAGGGCGATACCTAAAAAGACAAGTGGACATTAGAGTATGATGGTGACGCGATGAAGTTCCACTCATCAGAACTCATGGAGCATCGTGCTGATAAAGAGCCTACTCTGAGGGAAGGTGCTCCAGGCTCCTCACTGAGTTTGAGCATGCTTCCTGTTGGACTCAAGCATCCATTCGATAATGGATGATGTACATATGCCAAGGGTCAAGCTT
>JANZLC010000008.1:4971239-4982775 GCA_026413385.1 Erythroxylum gracilipes | reverse complement strand
TACAAGGGCATTTTTGTCATTAACACTGTTTTTTGTTCTGTCCCCTGCAACCAAACACATTTCTGTCCTCAGGACAAAGACAATTTTTTCTGTCCTGTCCACTGCAACCAAACATCTCACTGACTTCAATTCTTGTTCTGTTCCGTCCTTTTCTGCCCCGTCTCGTCCTGTCTCTGCCTGTTGAAGACGTTAACCATACAGACAGTATTGGTTTTCTTTTATGACTGCATGAACATCGAAATTCGATCTCTTTGTGCCTCAGAGGTAGCCAGTGTATTTGGTGCAAGATATCCCTCTTTGGGTGCTCTGCAAAGCGAAGAAGTGTTGGAGGAGGAATTGAATTCAAAGGAACTGGGTGATACTTTAAGAGCAGAATTTTCAGCCGAGACTTCCGACGCGAAGCGCCAATGTTATTTAGAGATGAGTTAGCGAAGAGGAAAACTGTTACGACCTCTGAGCTTCGTCAAATCTCCAACCGCCGTTGTGGGTGCTCTAGAGGTTTGCTGTTTGCTTTACTCCTTTGTTGTTATCTCCTACATTACTCCTACTTTTATGTTTTGATGAGAGCAGATAGATTTCATGCATTTGCATTTATCATAAAATGATTTATCTATGGGTATACAAACTTCCTCAATTGCCAATTACTAAGTTCGGGTTCATTTCACCCAAAGAAAAGAGAGGAAGGATTTTGGGTTTGCATTGCAGCGGTTCTACATAACTCCGCAGAAAAAGGAAAAGTGAAAAACCAATGTGTCAAGTTTACAAAAAGAAATGGAAATACACATTCTACGTATATGCCAAGTTGTTTGGGATATACGTACTTAAGGAAAGCAGAAGGTATTCTTTATTTGATGTAATTTTTAAGCTATATTTTATGCTTGGAAACGGTAAAATCCCTCAAAATTATTTCTTTCTTTTTAAGGCGTGGATAAGTGTAGTTGGCCATCTGGGTATTCGACAAAATCGATTATTGGGTTCAGTTTGAAGTTGACGTTTTGTTAAGATTTTCATCATAGACCGCACCAATATTGACGACACCCTGAGAAAGAGACCAGCTTGACCCGCATTTTAGTTGGAAAGCCATCATATTCTTCATCTGTGGGTAAGACCGGGACTTTCTGAGATTAGGCTTGAAAGTTGGAATCATTTTCCTGAGTTCGTTTTACACTTTTTGTTGAATTCCCAAAAGAAATGACATTTAGTAATATAGGCAGAGAAATGATGGCGTGCCTGTATTCATTTTGGTCTCTTGTTTTCATATGTAAGGCGATATTAGCTTGCATATTTTCTAAAATTTTCTTGCATAACGTATTTTCGGGCTAGTAACCTGGATGCATCTACCATTACCCTTGAGTACTTGGAATTTTCTTCACTTAAAAGACCTCAAGAACAAGAGTTGCTGAGTTAAGATGTTATGAAACCTATGCCCCAACTTGTGCTGTTTCAAGTTATTTGTTGGTTGTTGAATTTTGCATTTTGTTGATGATGGCTTGGTGAATGACAATGGCTGTTGCTTACATTTCCCAGATTAGTCACAAAAAAGAAGACATTTGTGGATGTGGTGAAGTTATAACATAATTGCCTGATACGAAAAGCACTTGGATGCTTATAATTTTGTCCTCTTTGCTATTGCTTAATGGCTAACTCAAAACAGAACTATTATGAACACTTTTGAGTCAATCAGGTCTCTATTAACTTTGGTTTGGTCTGATCCGAAATAATCTGACCTTTGGAAACCCCAATATCATCTTATATCTTGAGGACTCTTGTCAATTTGTTTACTGTGTCAACCTCTTGTTTTTAAATGCTTTACTTCAGTTCTACTCTTTAGTGCCCTGGATGCTCTCTCTGATGCATGGACGGTGTTTCTACTGCAGGTAATGCATTGATATAATGGCTAATCAGAAACATAGTATCCTGATGGTTTCAGATTTTTTCTATCCTAACTTTGGTGGTGTTGAAAATCACATTTATTACCTGTCACAATGTCTACTAAAGCTTGGTCACAAGGTTAGAGGATGTTTATCAATGAGTAATTTATGTATTTGGAATTATCAAAAAAAATTATGTATTTGTTTCCTGGTGCTGGTTAGCTTTTTGTGGGCAGGAGGAAATAGTAACAAGGGAGGAATTTTGGTCTGTTGTTTGCTGGGAAAAATTCATACAATCATGTGTATGATAATGGGCTAGTAAATAACAACCTATACCGATCCTTTGGGTAATCGACTAGATATGATCTTGGTGTGTGGCTTACTGGTCTTGGTCATGTATTTACCATTTATCAATAGAACTGTCGTAGGTGGTAATATTTCCTCATATTGCAAGTGAATAAAGGCCTTTAAAATGTTCGTTCTAGTCCATGAATTAATGTACGGTGGCTTAGGGAACTTATTGGTCATTTGCATTAAAACATGTCATCTAGTGTGTTAGAATGGGGGACTGGTTTCCTTCAAAAAATATTTTTTATAACTTTTTTTCTTGTACCTTAAAGAAATGAAAAGAGAGAATATCATTTCAAGTTGCATTAGTCTGTCTTTATTTCTAAGTGGTTACTGTTCTCTTATCTCTTTTGCTTTTGTTATGAGCTAAGGAATGTTTAAGCCATCCACTTTAGAAGTGCATCATACTATTTTGGTTTAACTGTTCTTGACAGCATAACTTAATCTACAACATGAATTTTCAGGTAGTGGTTGTGACTCATGCCTACGGTAATCGCTCAGGTGTAAGATACATGACTGGGGGCTTGAAAGTTTACTACATACCATGGAGACCATTTATCATGCAAAACACACTTCCAACCCTTTATGGGACTCTTCCAATTATAAGAACTATTCTTATTCGAGAAAAAATATCCCTGGTGCATGGGCATCAGGCCTTTTCAACTCTGTGTCATGAAACTTTAATGCACGCACGCACGATGGGTTACAAGGTTGTATTTACAGATCATTCACTTTACGGTTTTGCTGATATTGGGAGCATCCACATGAACAAGGTATTGCAATTTACTTTAGCAGATGTGAGCCAGGCTATTTGTGTGTCTCATACAAGCAAGGAAAACACAGTGCTTAGATCAGGTGTACCACCGGAAAAGGTCTTTGTTATTCCAAATGCAGTGGACACTACTATGTTTAAGCCTGCTTTAGAACGACCTGGTGGTAGTGAAATTGTTATTGTTGTCATAAGTAGATTGGTTTTTCGTAAGGGTGCAGATTTGCTTGTTGAAGTTATTCCAGAGGTTTGCGACTTGTTTCCAAATGTAAGTTGATTGATGTGTAAATGTTGTGTTACAAGTGATTTCTCTTAAAATTGTGCATGCCTTTGTGGCGCGTGAAATTTTGTTAATGGATAATTCCATGTTGGTTCGCAATTAGACATACTAAAAAGCAGCATAGATAAACTGGTGCTTAACAATATTGCATTTTGGTTAACAATTACACATACTAAAAAGCAGCATAGATAAACTGGTGCTTAACAATATTTTAGAATTTTGCATGCATGTTAACTTCTCTGCTTATAAACATTGTTACTTTTATGATTGCATCCATTGTTGTCATATTGACTTAATTATCTTTTGGTGTCATTAGGGTTTTTTATGAATTTACATATAGTTGTTTCTGAGCATTGCTGATGTAGGGAGACATATTCCTGCATCAATCACAGGATAAACTTTTGCGATAGTAGGCCATGCTCTAGAACAACTAACTCATTCATCTCATGGTGGGAAGTGGACAGTGAAGATCGTATGGATATCTTTTATTTTTCTCAACTCAAATGATCTCTATGCTTATTCAGGTGCGGTTTGTTATTGGAGGAGATGGACCTAAACGGGTGCGATTAGAAGAGATGAGGGAGAGACATTCTCTTCAAGATAGAGTTGAAATGTTGGGTGCTGTGCCACATTCTCATGTGAGATCTGTCTTAATTTCTGGCCATATATTTTTGAACAGGTGGAGAATTTCTACAGAATTTGAATGTCTACTAAATGTTTAAATGTTGACATTTACACCTGACCATTTTCCAATATGGAGTGTTAGTGTCACTTAGATTTGTCATAAACTGATGGATATTTTGTTGATGGCCTCCAGAGGAGTCAGTTGGTCTTGAGTGGATTAAATTTTGCCAACAAATGCGTCCACTGGTGCTTTGCTTTATCATAGAAGGGATCTAGAATTTTGGTTCAATGGGGCCCAATAATAATGGCTATAACATAAGTTCATAATATTCTGTATTGATGAATTCTTCATCTTTTATGTGGTGTTAAATGAAAATTGTGCACGAAGCATCACTATAGGTCTATTCGTGTACGCATAGGGCTTCAAGGAATTTGGAATGGAAAATAAAGAGTTGGAGTAGGTATGGCATTCTCTTCTATTGAAGCTAAAAACCGAACATTGGAGCTGGATGGAGATAGTAATTTTGGATGTTTCTATTTCTAGCTAAAGGGGCTTATCATATTGCTTGAAATAACCTTTTCCTGCCTACTACTTTTCTATAGAACAAGAACTGGTGTGCCCTTTTGTCTAATGCTAAAGCAGATTACTGTTTCCTTAATATAACTTTGCTGGCTGCTTTCCGTATTTTTTTTCATTCATTTATAAGCATCGTGTCTAATTAGGGGAGGACTTTTCTCATACATGCATGCCGATGGACTAGGAACAGGATGCAAATTTTTTTGGCTCTTAACTATTTTGTGGTGCTTGAAATGACTTGAATTGCATTTCACACACGAGGAAACAAACAAATGAATGGTCTAATGTAATATTGGTTATTTGATTATGCCTTTTGATCTGACATACTATCCATAAATGTATCTAAAAAGGTAACAACTCTGGTCTATTGTCGGATACACCCATAAATTAAAAGTTATGTATTTAGCATGTCATAGTAGACCTCCACAAATGAAGAACTGAGCTTTTCAATGCTTAATAATATGCAAGCTTTATGTTTATGATTATTGGTTTTGGAACTTTTGCAGCATTTAGATTCTTAGTATTGATGGTTGTTTAAACTCCCGACTGTTAGTAGGTGGAGATGCATTCTTCAAAATTTGCAAGTGACTGCAAATATCTCTTTGGTGTTGTTTCTTATTGGCTTTCATATTTTTGGTAGCTCATTAACTGAAGCTTTCTGCATAGCCATACTAGAGGCTGCTAGTTGTGGGTTGTTGACGGTTAGTACGCGTGTCGGTGGTGTTCCAGAGGTATGTATTATGGGATTTTTTTGTGTGGAACTGGGATTAATATGATAACATGCTCTTGCTTGATTTTACAGTTTATAAGTTGTGGCATGCTAAATTATTAATTTTTAGCAATTTGACCAGCTGACTTGTCCCCTCTTTAATATAGGTTCTGCCAGAGGATATGGTTGTGCTTGCGAAACCTGATCCTGGTGATATGGTACAAGCAATCAGAAAAGCAATTAGTCTACTTCCAAAAATTGACCCACAAGTTATGCATGAACGAGTGAGTAGGATTATTGTATCCGTTTTGGCTCCTGCTAAATTTATTTCTCCTGAATCATGCCTGATATTATGTCTGATACATTATGTTACTAGATGAGGAAACTTTATGATTGGCGCGATGTTGCAAAAAGGACTGAGATAGTGTATGACCGTGCTATGAAATGCCCAAATCAAAGTCTTTTGGAACGACTTTCACGGTCTGCAACATTTAAGATTGTATTATTTGGCATATTTCATTTGCATTATAAAGATTATAATAATCCAAAAGTCAGACAAATTTAAACAAATGCTTTTACTTTTACCAGGTGATTTCTTTTGAGAGTAGTATGAAACTGCTGCCTTTTTATCTAAAATTACTGCCTTCATGTTATAAACCATCCAAAGTTGATAAGGCTTTCGTAGATGTTCACGATTTTGTTTCCATGCTAGGTATCTTACTTGTGGTGCTTGGGCAGGCAAACTCTTTTGCTTGGTTATGATAATCGATTATTTGTTCTGGTGTCTATTGCAGCTGTGGCAGGTATTACCCTTAGTTTCCTTGCATGTTGTTTTACATTCTACTTAGCTGGTCCTGTAACTGATAATTTAACAAGCCATTTGTTCTCTCTTACCTCTCCTATGACGTTCCTAGCCAGCTGAAGATATTGATGAGGTGCCTGATGTTGCTGGATGGAATCGACAGGAGGGAGATGACTTTAGAAGTTTTAGTGAAAACTAAAACCTGGATGGCAATTATCAACTTTCGAGCAGAGTTCAAATGTATTTCCTGCACATCCCATTTGCAAATGATCCAAGAGATTTTCAGTCACTTGCACGACTTTACGGTACTATATACTCCATTATGCCAAGACAGTATAAACAACGCAACTATTTGTTTGGTTGGTTGCATTTTTGTCAAAAGAAATTTGTTTTTGTCCATCTTGTGTTTACCACATGACAATTATAATTTCAACCTCATCTCTGAGAGGCACCTAATTTGTATAACCAAAGATCTAGTGGAAAGATCAGGGTCCTTATCTTTACCAAACTATCTATAATTTCTGAACTGCAACTTCCATAGTCTCTCCGTAAAGTAAAACACTTCACTATCCTAAATCTCAGCAGATTGTACCACAATTGTTGTAAAGCTACAAAATTGGCCTCGCTTCGGAGTAGACTGCCTTAAATCTCGATGATATCTGCCAAAGCAATATAGCGAACAACAAATCTAGCACGTGATGGATGGGTGGGTGATTCTAAGCTTAGCTTAGCTTGGCAGATATCGTACGATAGTCTCGAAAGAAAGAAACAAATTTTTAATCTAAAAATAAAATAAAATCTTAATTAACTTTATTTTTAGTGATAACACGACTCTTTATTTATTTAATTGGTTTTTTGATATAATTTATTTAATTGGTTATGATTCATATATATTATTGTAACTGGACTGACATATCATGTCTCATTATCATCCAAATTCTTTACGTATACCATTCATTAGTTCATCAAACAACTTCAATCTTTGTTTATCACAAAACACAAAAAAGAGTGAAAAAGCAAAAGTTACACGTAAGAGCTAGATGAATGATTCTAAGTGAAAAGAAATGGATTTCAACCTAGATATTAAATGATTTTACAAGAGATGTGGATAAATAACAAGAATAAACTCACACAATACCAACTGCTTTTTTGTGACCTTATAGTTACAGGTCTGAATCATAAAAACATCTTCTTTCATTAATAATCCTCCTTCGACCCTTATAAAATAGGGAGTCTTGTGCAAAGAGTACGTTGATTTTGACTTTGTAGATGATGGTTCATCATGAATTTAATAAAATTAGATTAAGTTTAGGATATAATAATTCATACAAATTTATAATGAATAAATTTTATGTTTACTATAATGAAATGAAAAAAAAAATGTTATAAAAATTATGATCAAATTATAACTTTATTTGTATCTTAAGAATTATTTTGTCTATAAATAATAATGATCATTCAAGTTCACTAAATAGTGAGCATATAATTTGGATCCAAATTATAATGAACAAAATTTTATATATGCTCAATCTAATGAAATGAAGAATGTGATCATATTATAACTTCATCCTATCATTAAGAGTTATTTTACCTAAAAATTTTGAAGTGATAAATGTGGAGTGCATGAAATCTTAACAAATATATATGCCACTTTCTTTTTGGGTGAATATACCAATTTGTCAAATTCATTAACAGTAAGAAGGTGAACATTAAAAACTTCTTCTGATAAGGCCACTTACCATATATATATATTATGGACACCAGGCCATTATAATTATTTTTTCAGGTCTTGTTCATTACGATGTGCTAAACATAAAACCACCGGTGTCGATAAGAGGAAGGTACGCTTATGCATCACTTGTTGTAGCGTTATGAAAAGAAGTAATTTCAGGATATCATTGAACATTTGTGTAAAAACATCAGAACAATGCACTCACTGACTCACACATCAGACACCAACCTCTCTCTCTCTGAACATTCCAGCAATGAACTGACTCGACTTTCGTTGTCTTTAAAAGCCATGCTCTTGCATTTCCTCTTGTGGTGTTCTGGATGAGCAGTACCCTTCAGAAGAATCACGTTTGACAGCAATACGAGTGTTTCAGAGTATATGGCTCTTTCTGACTCCTCTAGAAGAGACCAACCGGACCCCTTTTCACAGCCTAATTTTCTTCCAAAGCCAACAAACTCATGGAAACCAAAGCTCAGTATTGTCACGGAGAATCGTAAATCTAGGAAGGATCGACATGCAAAGGTGAATGGTCGAGACCGCCGCATCCGCCTTCCTGCTCTCTGCGCCGCCAGGATCTTTCAGCTTACTCGCGAGCTCGGTCACAGAACTGATGGTGAGACCATTGAGTGGCTTCTACAAGTAGCCGAGCCCTTTATCATTTTAGCTACTGGCACTGGTACCGCTAAATATCATTGCCCTCGCCCACCTCCTCCTCCTCGCACTCAATCTTATCCTCCTCCTCCTCCGCCGCCGCCGCCACCTCCTGCGGCTGCTGCTTCAAGCGAACCACCAATTCATTTGCAACAACCGATACCTAAAACCCCAGGTTTGGTGAGGAACACCTGTGAGATTTCCAATTTAAAACCACCTGTCGAGCCGAGTTTTCACTATCTGGCTGACGATTTTGATGTGGGATTTCCTATGAATGACGTTTTCCAGCCTGCACTGACTCTCAACTTTCTTGATGATGACTTTATGTAGCATAAGTTGGTAAAGCGGAAGAGAGTCGGTTTGACTTTGTTTTGTGCAAAGGAGAGCAGCCTCTTATCTTTACTGTTTTAGCTTTAAGTTCAGGAGTTTTAGGTTTAGGTTCTAGGTTTATGCACTATTGGGTTGATTGCACCGATGATTTCCAGTTATCTAACAGAACCATCAACTAAGTGAGCGCTGCAATGGCTGAAATTGCCAGAGAAAGAACGAAATGTAAAGAAAAGTGCAAGCATGCATATCTATGATCTATCCTCTATAAAATCTATAAACTTCCATCTTTCTGTAACTTGTTTGCTTTTTTATCTTTGTTGTTTTCATAGATACAAACATGACGAGGGTCGTCATCACTGAATATCGACTTCGATAGCCATCAAACAAAAATTATAAACAAACGAGAAGAGTAAAGAAACTGCTTCCGTTCTTGTTTTCTTCAATTTTTTTCTACAAGTTTGGTAATAGAAACTCAGTTTCGGGTTGTCTAGCGTAGCTAAGCTACACGTGCAATTAACTTGGTTGCATGGTAATGGTTAAGTTTAGCATTGCCAAATTGCCTCGGTTTTCACGAAGCTAATCAGTACAAAAGGTAGGAGTCTGTGGTGGGTTTTGCGTTTGTATACAAAGCCAGGCAGAGGAGAGACGTTACACGTGAAGCATTTGAAGATTATTACACGTATGATTGTGTAAGCTGCGTGTTATGTGATTCTTTTCTGTCTTAATTTTCATGAAGCAGTCAGCTGTTTATGATTTCCATACAGTGGAAGGTATACCACGAGAGTAAAAGAGGAGGAAGAAGATAGCTTTCAAGGAGGCATTTGAGAGGGCCTCAGAGGTTCAAAACCTTAATTGACGTTAAGGAAGAAAATATAAGACATACAACACTGTAGAAGATGCCCAGACTGATTGAAGACAGCACGTTCAGCCTAGAACCTGTCAAAGATCAATGTTGGTTGAAGTCTTCTATCAAACACCTGATATACTGTTCATGGAAGCCTTCAGCAAACACAAACTGCAGCTTCTGTCTCCACGACTATGTGAACTAAATGTACAATGTCTCTTCAAAAAAAAAAAAAAGCAACTCAACTCCTTAATAATCAGTGAATGTATGACAAGAAATTTAGTGTAATTAAAAGGATGAAGGTAACTCTCCTTTGTGTTCCAATGAAACAGTGAATTTCGATTTCTAATATCTGAATGTGTAAAACTACTTTAGCTATCTATTCTTTAAAGTTACTCAACTTCAGAAGGAATAAAAGGATATAAAAGGGTGATAATTAAATCAAATGGTCTGAAACTTGCAAAAAACGATGAAACTTCTGATTTTCACTTCCAAGATTTTTCAAACTAGTTTCAGTACTTTTTCAAAATAGAACATAAGCTAACACTCTCTCTGCTACTGCTATTCAACTAAAACACTAGCTGCTGGAAAAGAATCAAAGGCAACACTGGAAAATCAAAACATAACAAGAAGATTGAAATCTCGAAGGAAAGTGATATTGTATTGAAAGTTTCTTGGTTTTTTTTATACATACCGAAAATGAAAAACAAGAAGCCTTTTATGCTGCTTCTTCATGTTCTGATACAGGCTAATGATTTTTCTAAAGGAAAAAGACATAAACTGATGAGTAAAGTTGACTAATACTGACATTTCCTAATCTGTCAAAGTACAAAAGGAATACATTTTGTCTTCAACATTGCTAAAGCTAATATTGGTAAAAGTTAAAACTAGGATAGCATGAACAACATTTAATTCTTAGCAGCAACTTGATTCTTCAACTCTAAAAGAAAAACATCCAAATCCAATTGTCAAGCCACAAAAGTGAAAATGCTTGATGCATGGATCAGCTCCCCTTGTTTTGCTTGTATTCAGTGATTCTTGATTATGCTAATTAAACCAACTTAATTACTTCAGGTTTTCCATTTTTTCCAGCTCTGCACTTCTTCCTCTGCTCTTCTTCTTGCTGCAACTACTGGTTTTTTCAAATCTGCACAGCTACTTCAATTTCCTTCGAATTCCTTCAGCTTCTTCTCTTCTTCATCTTCAATCTTCAGATCTTTGTTTCTTGAATACATAGCCTTTTGAATTATCCTCAAAATCAATAGCTCAATTTTTCTGATGAGCCTTGGAGACTTCAATCCGAAACTCACTTTCTTCTTCCTTTTTAGTTTGATCTTCATTGCTAGATCCTCAGCTAACTTCAGAACAGCAGGTTTTGCAAAACAATTTACTCCAACAGCTCCTCCTTTGTTTTGTAAAACCTGCACACCTATCATGCTTCTCAAAGATTCAAACCTCCATTTCGGTAGAGCCTTGGTGAACAAATCCGCAAGTTGAAAGCTTGATTTGCAAAAGGCCATCTTGATCTCCTTTTCCTCAATCAATTCCCTTACATAATGATACTTCACTTTCATGTGTTTGGTCCGAATATGATCTGCTGGATTTTCAGCCATTGAGATGGCTGCACTTGAATCACAAAAAATCGTCACACACTTTTCCTTCAATTCACCAACATCCATCATGATTTTCTTCAGCCATTGTGCTTGCTTGGCAGCCATATTCACTGCCACATACTCAGCTTCAGCTGAGGATTGAGCAACACTTCTTTGCTTCTTTGAGCTCCAAGCAAAAATACCTGAACCTAGGCTGCAACAATAGCCACTTCTACTCTTGCTCTCATTGTCTCCAGCATAGCTAGCATCACTAAATACACACAACTCTGCTTCTTCACTTCTTCCAAACCAGATTCCACACTCAATTGTATGCTTAACATATCTAATAATTCTTCTAACATAAACAACATGTTGTCTTGATGGTAATTGACTAAAACTTGCCATAA
>JANZLC010000008.1:4948744-4971139 GCA_026413385.1 Erythroxylum gracilipes | reverse complement strand
CACTCACAGATTCTGAGGCAATCTTCAACTCTAAGTGCCCACGCCTTGTAGTTTTCACCTGTTAAAATAGGTATGTTTTCTTGGATACTTTGCAAACTCATCGCTGGAATGCTTGTCCTCGCCATGCTTCGGATTCGACCAGGTTAGGTGAACCGTGTCGCTCTGATACCACTGATGAAGATGCCCCCTCGAAGGAATGAAGATAGCACCTTCAGCACAGAACATGTCGAAGATCAGTATTGGCTGGAACCTTCTGTCAAACAATTGGTGTGCTGTTCATGCAAGCTTTCTTCAACAACCAGAAATTTGCAGCTTCGATCTCCTCAGCCTAGTAATTTGATTGTAGGTTGCTCCTTCAAAACTCCAACTCAAGCCTCTCACAAATCAGGGAATGTACGACAGAAATTTTGTGTAAATTAAAAAGTGTATGTAGCTCTTCTTGTATTCAAATGGAATAGTGATCGAATGAAACAGTAAAGTTTCAATCTTCAATCTCCGAATAGCAATCTACTTCTTAATGAAACTAAGCTTCAAAAGGAATTGAAAGGATATGAAAGGATGACGTTTAGAACAAAAAAATGAGACTTGCGATAACTGATGGAACTTTTGGATACAAGACTTCTCCAAACTGGTTTTCAATTTGACAAAACAGAACATGAAGTGTAGTTTTCTCTGCTACTCAATTTAAGGTAATGGTTGCTTCTCAACTTAAAGTAATGGTTGCTGGAAAAACAAAGGCAATACTGGAAAAATTAAAAACATAACAAGAAGATTGAAATCTCAAAGGAAAGTGCTCTTGTATTGTAAGGTTCTGTTTTTTTTTCATTACATTCGAAAATGAACAGCAAGAAGCCTTTTATGCAGCTCCTTCATGTTCTGATACAAACTGGTTTTTTGCTAAAGGAAACACTTAAATTGATGAGTAAACTTGACTTGTACTGACATTTCCTAATCTGTCAAAGCACAAAAGGAATACATTTTGTCTTCAGCATTGCTAAAGCTAATATTGGTAAAAGTTAAAACTAGGACAGCATGAACAACATTTAATTCTTAGCAGCAACTTGATTCTTCAACTCCAAAAGAAAAACATCCAAATCCGATTGTCAGGCCACAAAAGTGAAAATGCTTGATGCATGGATCAGCTCCCCTTGTTTTGCTTGTATTCAGTAATTCTTGATTATGCTAATTAAACCAACTTAATTACTTTAGGTTTTCCATTTTTTCCAGCTCTGCACTTCTTCCTCTGCTCTTCTTCTTGCTGCAACTATTGGTTTTTTCAAATCTGCACAGCTACTTCAATTTCATTCGAATTCCTTCAACTTCTTCTCTTCTTCATCTTCAATCTTCAGATCTTTGTTTCTTGAATACATAGCCTTTTGAATTATCCTCAAAATTAATAGCTCAATTTTTCTGATGAGCCTTAGAGACTTCAATCCGAAACTCACTTTCTTCTTCCTTTTTAGCTTGATCTTCATTGCTAGATCCTCAGCTAACTTCAGAACAGCAGGTTTTGCAAAACAATTTGCTCCAACAAACACAAATTGGACAATAGGAGTTCAATGATTAATCAGTTATTAAATGAAATAATATTACAGAAGAAGAAGGTAATCTTAGAAAATAGCATTTTGAGGGAGAAGTCATAATGCTTATCTCGGTTAAGAAAAGTAATTTAAAGAGATAAAAAAGAATATATAAAATGCAAATTAACAATAAGTATAATTTTATATATTCGATGGATATATGAAGCAACTGCGAGATAATCGGAACTTTGTTATATTCTTATTGTCTACGACAAACGACAAATATGAATATTGAAAAAGTCTGTTTGATAGATTATATCATTTGTTTTTATATACAAATATTTAAAAAATGTATTTAAAAGAATTATGTAAAGGTATGATGTCGATATAGATATATTGAATCTTGAGTGGAAGGTATTAGAAATCGAGAGCATATAAGACATTGAAGTCAATAATGTTGAAGTGTTTGGTTTTCAGGGTTAATAATAGAGTGAACATGTCCCTTCCATTTTGGCATACTCGCATGTCTATTCCTAGGACTTCGCCAACTCTTCCTCTCTGCCATTTCTTTCCTCTGAAACACAAAAGAGCCATTTGTCAGCCCCCTCCAAATCTTGTGGCCTACGTCTTTCAACTTCCACATTGTCTATGGTAGCTCCTTTGATCATTCAAGCTCCCAGGCAGTCCTGAAAATCGCTGAACAAAGTTTTTGCTATGTAAATAGCACAAATTTTTATTCCAGTGTGTATAGATTTTTGGACAAAGATATGAGCATAGAGAAGGTTAATGCATATCATAGTTTTCTCTCTGGGTCGATCTGCATTGTCTTTTTTGGATTGGTGTTACTGTCACATCATGTCTCTTGCCAAGATGCTCAAGACCTTGCCAAAAATCCTGCGGTGGAACAGCTCCTGTCGCAGATGGTCTACACTAGTCTTGCAAATATCACCTCTGTCTTCAAGGAAGATATTAAAAAACATTTAGGATTCTGCATAACGGATGTGTGCGTATATGAAGCCCTTTAATGTCTTTGTTCTTTTATTTTTTCGTTCTCAGATATTTTTCAAATGGGATTGCAATGGCTTTTGCTCTGTGTTGCAGGGATGCAGATTGGAATATGGCATTCAATTTCTCCAAGGACACACAATTCATATCCAACTGTGCAAAGAAAACCAAAGGTTCAGAATGAATTAAAACTGTGCTTATAGCTCGTTATTCTGTTTGTAAATCCTAAAGCCTTAACAGCTGCAATAGAAAAGTTTATTTATTGCCGTTGGGGATTTCCAGAAATGTATGGTTCATAGGGTAATGATCACCAAAAGAGTCTCTTTCAGTCATCACATTGTCTCTGACATTTCTTTTGTCAGGAGATATGACACGGCGTTTATGCACCGCCGCCGAGGTAAAGTTCTACATAAACAGTTTCTTTGTCAATGCCAAGAAGAAAGCCAATTACTTGGAGCCTAACAAGAACTGCAATTTGAGCTCATGGGTCTCTGGATGTGAACCTGGATGGGCTTGTTCTGTTGAAAAAGGAGTCAAAGTTGAAATGAAAAATACAACCCACATGCCTCTTAGAACTACCAAATGTGAACCTTGTTGCGAAGGTTTCTTTTGTCCTCACGGCCTAACTTGCATGATACGTGAGTATCAGGAATCCTGTGCGTTAAGATATTATGATACTTTTCATCGATCATTATCTTATTTTTCGTATAGGCATAGGTTTCATAATACTGCTTGTCTTGTGTTTCTGCTGCAAAATTTGAAGAATTCAGGAACATGATGCATTTGTTTCTGCAGAACAGATCATTGCATCGAGTTCATTGCCTTCTGATAAAAAGCGACTATCTATTTGTTAACATCTTCTTATGTCTTGCCATTGCAGCATGTCCATTAGGTGCTTACTGCCCAGTTTCTAAGTTGAATAAAACCACTGGTATATGTGACCCGTAAGTCCTTTCTTGTTTTGCACTTGACCTCAAATTCCTTGTTGTTTGGCATAAATTAAATGTTCAGTGGAGAAGCTTTTTCTTTTTCTTCCTTTTTTTTTGCAGATACCATTACCAACTACCTCCTGCGAAGCCAAACCATACATGTGGTGGAGCAGATGTTTGGCTCGATGCAGTTAGTACTAGCGAGATATTCTGTTCAGCAGGATCATACTGTCCGTCTACTATCCAAAAGAATCCTTGCAGTAGGGGGTATCGATAATTATCCCAGACCTTCCACCACTTATTTATAAAGTTACAAGTTATAGCTTTTTTCCATTGTTGTTGCATGTTTGAGATTTTCTTTTTTCGGCCAACTTTTTCAAGTTCATCATGACAATTGATCTCTCGCTGTTTCCTAATCAACTAACCCATGCATCCGTTTTCTGCTTCAGATATTACTGCAGGGCTGGTTCTACATATCAAACAGGTGTGTAAGATTCCTAAATTTGTGCTTTGTGTAAACGTAAGAGCTATAAAGATAAGAAAGAATGGATACAGGAGTTTGGAAACCTCAGGGATCTCGAACATGGATGAAGGAAATTAAAGACGTTCCTGACTTTCATGTACTTGGTTAAAAGCAAATTAATAATGCCAATCTTCCCTAGTTCACCAGTTTATAATCTTTAATCCCCATTTTTGCAGGATGTTTCCGGTTGGCAACTTGTAAACCTAAATCATCTAATCAGAATATCACAGCGTATGGCGTCTTGGTTTTTGTAAGTGACCAATTCGATGTTTGCTTGCTTGAAACTATAGTTGCAGAAACTTTCTATCAACTTAAGTTACTAGGTGTATAGAGTTTACAGTCTGGTTTAACCTACTGAGTTCAATTCCGTGTTGTATTAAACCTGACACCAAAACTCTTCATGTAGGCTGGCTTAAGTTTTCTGCTGATCATAATGTACAACTGTTCTGACCAAGTTATTGCAACTCGAGAAAAACGACAAGCAAAAACCAGGGAGAAGGCAGTTCAAGATGTAAGAGAAACAGCACAGGCACGTGAAAAATGGAAATCCGCAAAAGATATTGCTAAGAAGGGTGCAATGAATTTGTCTCAGTTGTCACGCACATTCTCTCGCACAAAATCTAAAATGGACCAACAGAAAGGAATGGGTAAACTTGGAGGTGATGGTTCCTTACCCCCAATGTCCTCAGCCGCCAAGGGAAAGAAAAAGGAAAAGAGTAACCTAACAAGTATGCTGCATGAAATCGAAGCTAACCCTGATAGTCCTGAAGGCTTCAATCTGGAGATTGGAGATAGGAACATCAAGAAGAACGCTCCAAGGGGTAAGCAGTTGCATACACAGAGCCAAATGTTTAGGTATGCATATGGGCAGATTGAGAGGGAAAAGGCATTTCAGGAGCAGAACAAGAACTTGACCTTCTCAGGAGTGATTTCCATGGCTAGTGATATTGAAATCAGGAAGAGGCCTCCAATCGAGGTTGCTTTTAAGGATCTAACCCTCACTTTGAAAGGTAAAAACAAACATCTTCTTAGATGTGTAACTGGAAAATTATCACCTGGCCGAGTGTCTGCAGTCATGGGTCCTTCTGGAGCTGGGAAAACTACATTTCTTTCGGCTTTGACTGGAAAAGCAGGTGGATGCACCGTTACTGGTATGGTTCTTGTAAATGGTAAGATGGATCCGATCCAATCTTACAAGAAAATCATTGGCTTCGTGCCTCAAGATGATATTGTGCATGGAAACTTAACTGTGGAGGAGAATCTCTGGTTTAGTGCTAGATGCAGGTAAGCAGTACCAAATCTGAACTCCCAGGAAACTTTTTAGTATAAACATCTAGTTAAGGAGTTGAGAAAATTTTTGGTAGGCATGGTTCATCTCGAGAAATTTCAGGAGTTTGCATAGCTACAGCTTATCTTATCCTGCCAGTCTCATCTGTCAGGCTCTGGCTGGCACTTTGTACACCCAAAAATAGTGAAATTAGCTGCAATGGTTTGTCAATCTTTCTTTTTCTTTTATTCACACTGGATTTCATTGCAGATTGTCCGCCGACCTTCCGAAGCCAGAAAAGATTTTGGTTGTTGAAAGAGTGATTGAGTCCTTGGGGCTCCAGGCAATACGCTATTCTCTTGTTGGGACGGTGGAGAAGAGAGGAATATCTGGTGGTCAAAGGAAAAGAGTAAATGTTGGTCTTGAAATGGTTATGGAACCTTCACTGCTTATATTAGATGAGCCCACATCAGGACTCGACAGTTCGTCCTCCCAGTTACTGCTTAGAGCTCTCCGACGTGAAGCTTTCGAGGGAGTAAACATTTGCATGGTCGTTCACCAGCCAAGGTTAGCTCACCTTCAATACATGGATTCACGAAATTTTTATCCACCTGCCGTCATTTCCGTTTTGAACATTATAGTTCCACCATAGTTTCAATATGATTTTGTTTCAGATTCTGAGTTATTCCTTCTTTCTGTTGTTTCTTTTCACTCTCGGATTGCTCCAGCTATACATTATTCAGGATGTTTGATGATTTAATACTTCTAGCCAAAGGTGGCTTGACAGTTTATCATGGATCAGTGAAGAAAGTTGAAGAATATTTTACCGGACTTGGACTCACAGTGCCTGAGCGTGTGAATCCTCCAGATTACTTCATTGACATTTTGGAGGGCATAGTAAAACCAGCCTCAGGAGTGAACTACAAAGAACTTCCCATCAGGTGGATGCTTCACAATGGCTACCCAGTTCCCATGGATATGCTGCAGAGTGCTGGTCAACTGGGAGCATCAAGAGGTGAAGACTCATCTCACGGAGGAAGGCCAAGTGATGCAACATCTGAAGCATCGGCTTTTACGGGAGACTTTTGGCAGGATGTCAAGTCTAACGTGGAGACTAAAAAAGATAACCTCCAATACAACCTTTTGAGTTCTGGTGATTTATCTGGACGGAGAACTCCTGGTGTCCTTCTACAATACAAATATTTCCTCGGAAGGTATGCATAACTTCACTATTTTCAGTTTGTTCTTGCTCCAAGTCCTGCAACTAAATAGTTTCATAAGGTAATAGAACTTGCAAAATTGAACTATCAGGACCATGTATTTCTATAGTGAAGTATTTAACTTCGTGTTGCTCATACTGGCAAAGCACGTCTTCATCATAACAATACTGAAACAACATTATGTCAAAAATTTCTCTCAGGGTTGGTAAGCAGAGGCTACGAGAAGCAAAGACACAGGCTGTAGATTACTTGATTTTGTTGCTGGCTGGAATCTGCTTAGGAACATTAGCTAAAGTGAGCGACGAAACTTTTGGGGTGTCCGGTTACACATACACTGTCATCGCAGTTTGTAAGTAAAATCCTTCGATTTGTTGCATTTATAATGATAATATAAAAGGAACAGATTCCTCGAGGAACTGGGTTTATGTTTCTGAAAATGTAGAGTAGCCAAGTAAGTGTACCTGGCTTTTATTAGGTGCCTGCAAAGGTTCTTCTCTCACCAGTATGAAGTTCTCATTGACTACAGCTCTCCTGTGCAAGATTGCTGCTATGAGATCGTTTGCCCTGGACAAACTCCATTACTGGAGAGAGAGCGGTTCTGGTATTAGCAGCTTGGCTTACTTTCTTGCAAAGGACACGATCGATCATTTCAACACAATTGTGAAGCCACTTGTGTATCTATCCATGTTCTACTTCTTCAACAATCCAAGATCAAGTGTCGCCGACAATTATGCAGTTTTAATCTGTCTGGTGTACTGTGTTACTGGCATAGCTTATGCATTGGCTATTTCCCTTGAACCTGGTCCGGCACAACTGGTAAAGGATTTGGAGCACCATTTGCTTTATGAGTTAGGTCCACAAATATGTTTCCACTTCCACTTACAACCAACCTTCTGTGTGATTCATGCAGTGGTCTGTGCTTCTTCCTGTTGTTTTAACTCTAATAGCAATCCAGAATGATAATGGCAAGATTGTGGAATTCATATCTGATTTGTGCTTCACGAAATGGGCATTGGAAGCGTTTGTCATATCAAATGCTAAAAGGTTAGGTTATTCTACTCCATGTTGATACGATTCCTTTTACTGGATCAACTTTCCTGATTCAGTCTTCTAATTTCTTGCAGATATTACGGGGTGTGGCTGATAACAAGGTGTGGTTCACTTATGAACGCTGGGTACGACCTCAACAATTGGTATAGATGCTTACTCTTGCTCTTCCTAACTGGACTAGTTTCCCGTATGGCTGCCTACTTCTTAATGATTACCTACCAAAAGAAATAGATTCAACGTTCTCTACGTTCCAACCTTTTCTGTACAAAATTAGAGTAAAAATACCTCAAGGAAACTTATGAGCTGGGCAGCTGAGAATCCATTGCTGAAAGAAAAATCTGCAAGGTACAGGTATAGATTAGTTTGCGATTTCAATCACAACAATATACCCAACTTCTGATGCTTTGTACAGAGATTATCTTTTTCATTATAACCTCTTGCTTCCTATATGAAATGAAAAATAGCGTAGGAACAAAGTACCACCACCATCTTTTTCTTTTTCTTTTTGTAGCTCTTTTGACCTTTCACCTGTACATTGTGAAACATAAATGTTCAATGTGCTCTTGCATTGTTGAAATAAAAAGCAGCAAGCTCAGGGAAAAAAGGTCTACTCCCCAGTGTCTTTTAATCAGTTCAAGACATTTTATGCATTCTCTATCCTCTGGAAGTTGTGATTGGCAACTGAAGAGTAGCTGTATCTGATAAACTTGAGGACACTCTATGCATCGAGCAAGTCATAACTTCAAGTGACAGGGTAAAGTAAACAATAGAAGAGGCTGCAATCATGTATCCTTCAAATTAAAAGTAACTATTTATAATTTGTAATTTTTACAGTATAATAAAAATAAAAATTATTTTTTAATAATAATAATTAAATTATTATTATATAGATTTTACTGATTATGAACCAGCATAACATATGAAAAATTAAAATTAAATTCATAAAAATAATTTTGACCAGAATATCTCCATTTTACACAAATAAATATTCTGTTATCAATTAGTATGTGCCTTTTATTTTTAAATGATTTCAGCTGTTAAATTTTTATGAGTCTAATTTATTTATTAATTTTCATAAAATAGATTAGCCAAAGGGGAAATTTGGTTCCTCCTGCAGAGACTAGAGGCCTTGAATTTCTAAAATTAATTATTATGTGAAAAATCTTAAATTGGATCTAAAATACAGTTCCAAAATAAAATTGGAAAAAAAGGATCTAAAATAACTGGGCTGTTCAAATAAATTGCTTAGGTGGCCTTATGGATGCTTATTTGGCAATTAACTATTACTCCGCACACGGCCATTGGCCATTGGGATTGGGAACGAGGCTGTCCAAATGCCGCGTTGTACGTACCCGACGCGATGGAACCAAGACAAATTTCCTTCTCCGAATTAGATTAGGTTCGGTTAATCCCAATCCAGGCCGGAGGAGGCAACAGTTGATAATTTATACTATATATCCTCCTCTTCCGTTATCAAAGAGGCTCGTGTTACCTCTGATTCTGCTATTATCATTTTGATTGGGAAATACGAAACTAACCAAACCCATGGCGACCGCATCAGGTATCTCCTTTTCTTTCTTTTTCTTTTCTTCTGCTTTGTTTGATTTTGTAATGTGATTCTACGTGATGATTTGAAATCCCTAACTCGGATTACCGATTCCATCATCGTTTCACAACAAATCCGTCTGCTTGTTTTTGGGTAAATTCGTCGTATTCCCGTATCATGTGTAAATTTCTCCGATTACACGATAGTACCATATATTGCATTGGCGTTGCTCTGTTTAAATGGTGTTCTAAACTAACGTATCTTAATTGGAGAAATTACACCGACCTGTATCTTCGATGTATTTACATACTGCCTCGCAAAATGCTAGCATGTTCCTTTAGTTTATGTGTTTTTGGGATGTTTTTATGTGTTTCTAGTTCTATGCTGCAGCAGAATAATATACAGTGGTGCTGTTGTTGTTGTTGTTGTCCATTGTTGGTTTTCAGATTATGTGATTAACCTCTATTTTATGGGTCTTGCAGTCTCTTTTAAGTCAAGGGAGGACCATCGGAAGCAAATTGAACTTGAGGAAGCGCGAAAAGCAGGTCTTGCCCCTGCAGAGGTTGACGAGGATGGAAAGGAGATCAATCCCCATATTCCTCAGTATATGTCCTCAGCCCCTTGGTATCTTAATGCCGAAAAGCCTGTAAGCAGATTTCGTGCTTGAGTTTTTCACATTGCTATGAGCTCAACATGCTTTTAATATGCTGCTTGAATCTTAAGCTTGTATTTTCTTTCTTTCTCTGTCTTCTAGAGCTTGAAACATCAAAGGAAATGGAAGTCAGATCCAAACTATACCAAATCGTGGTATGACAGAGGAGCTAAAGTTTTCCAGGCTGAGAAATACAGAAAGGGTGCATGTGCAAAGTAAGTAAATCCTCTTCCTTTGTCTTTGCATGTGTATGCGTTTGATTAAGTATATATGAACCTGGTGCACTGCATGTGCAGACATGTTAAATGTATGGGTGAGTGGTAGCTTTCTTGAATTCCATAAATTTGTACCTATCAGTGAACCTTTTTGCATTGACATCAATAATAGTTAGTACGACATGATTAGTAAGAGGACTGAAAGTTTAAATTTTCCTTTTGTTTGCTTATTTCAGCTGTGGAGCCATGACCCATGATGCAAAGGCATGCATGGAAAGACCCAGGAAAGCAGGGGCAAAATGGACTAACAAACACATTGCCCCTGATGAGAAAATAGAGACCTTTGAGCTTGATTATGATGGAAAGCGTGACCGGTGGAATGGGTATGATACAACAAGTTTTGCCTATGTTGTTGAGAGATATGAAGCACGAGAAGCAGCTAGAAAGAAGTATCTGAAGGAAGAGAAGCTTAAGAAATTAGACGAGAAGAATAACAACGAAAATGCTGAAGTTGGGGTTAGTGATGAAGACAATGATGATGATGATTTAAGAATTGATGAAGCCAAGGTTGATGAGAGCAAACAAATGGACTTTGCAAAGGTGGAGAAGCGTGTGCGCACAACAGGTGGTGGAAGTACCGGGACTGTAAGGTGAGGGGGCTTTAAAAGTTTTATTTTTTGTTTTTATCAAAGAATAACCTAAATAAGTCCTCCATGGTTTCACTGCTTTTCTTTTCTGCAATTTTTCAGTTTCTATTTGGGTGTTACTCTTACACCTCCTGAACATTTTTTTGCAGGAATTTACGTATACGGGAAGATACAGCGAAGTATCTACTAAACCTTGATGTGAATTCAGCTCACTATGACCCTAAAACCCGCTCCATGCGTGAAGATCCGCTTCCAGATGCTGATCCAAATGAGAAATTCTATGAGGTAGGTGCCCATGAAAATTGGGCATTGGACTAACTAATTATATTCCCTTTTCCAGTTGCTTTTTTTACGAAAACATTTTTTACCATGCAGGGAGATAACCAACATAGGAATAGTGGTCAAGCTTTAGAGTTCAAGCAGCTGAACATTCACGCTTGGGAAGCGTTTGAGAAAGGACAAGATATGCATATGCAAGCAGCTCCATCTCAAGCTGAGTTACTTTATAAGAATTACAAGGTCATAAAAGAGAAAATGAAGACACGAGCTAAGGATACGATTTTTGAAAAGTATGGTAATGCAGCTAGTGAAGAAGAGTTTCCAAGAGAGCTTTTGTTGGGACAAAGTGAAAGACAAATTGAATACGATCGTGCTGGGCGGATTGTAAAGGGGCAGGTAAGACCTTGATTTTCATGTAGTGATCCCATTGAATCAGATGCAACAACTAGGTTTGCATACTGTTTCGTATAGGCATGTCTAGTTGAAAAGTCGAGCAAAAAGGGATAATAGTTGTTCTTTGGTTTACACATCAGTAGACTCATTGGGCTGGCAGTTATTTATCTAGTAAACTTAGAAATTCCTTGCAATTAATTGGACTTTGGTTTTCAACTCCCATTTTTCGAGCGGGTGCATGAGTTTAGCGTAGTGATTATCTTCTATGCAAGTCTCTCTTACACCCTCTTGCATGCATAATGTAATAGTAACTTCTTTGTTCCCCAAACAGGAGATTTCACTTCCAAAAAGTAAGTATGAAGAGGATGTTTACATCAACAACCATACAAGCTTGTGGGGTTCCTGGTGGAAAGACCATCAATGGGGCTACAAGTGCTGCAAGCAAACCGTCCGGAACAGCTATTGCACAGGTGCTGCAGGAATCAAGGCAGCTGAGGCTTCAGCTGATCTCATGAAAGCTAATCTTGCAAGAAAAGAGGCTACTGAGGGTTTGCACATTGTCTTTTTCTCTCATAATCGGCTGCTTTTTTGCCTTTATGCACTGCTATCTATAAACTGCTAAACCTTGTTTCTTATTTGTGTGATTTGCTTCAAAGCAGATGTCTTGGTCCATTGAAAATATTTTATTTTGCATCCTTTGCGCTCTTTTTATCCATGTGATAATTGTGTCTTCTCAGTTAACCTTAGAACTTCTTCAATGATCTATCAGATTCACAACGTACATTGGAGGAGAAAAGGCATGCTACTTGGGGAACTGAGGTCCCTGATGATTTGGTTTTGGATGACAAGTTACTAGCTGCAGCTCTTCGAAAGGTGAGTGTGGAACTCAACCCCTTAACACATGTTCTCCTTTACTTCATTATTTTCATATGATTCTTCCTGTTTGTGGGAGAGTGGAGAATGTCACCATTGTTTGCTTATTCTGAACTCCTTTTAAGTGCGCATTTATATCACTAAGAAACTGAGAAGTGAGGATTTGGCATGGTTTTGGTTCTTTAAGGATGCCAAGTTGAGGCTTAGTGATGTATGACTAGTCCTACCAATGGAAGATTGGAGAGAAAAGCCTAAACTGCTCCTTGTATGAACTAAAATCAGGAATTGAAATCTAACTAGAAAAGTAAATCACATCGAAATAGATCATATTGACTATGATGGAACTCCAAATAAATCTTATGGAGACTTTATCTTTGAACTAATAGCTAATTAATACACATTTCTTGGATTTCTAGAAGTGTAAATTCAACAGAGTTTCATATCGCTGCTCATGCATCGGTTGTTTTTTTAATGAACTTGCAGTTGAAGAGGTTGTAAAGCTTGCATTGATGGAAATTCTGTTTCTTCTTGTACAGGAGGATGATAGAAAGAAGGAAGAAAAAGATGAAAGAAAACGCAAGTACAATGTCAGATGGAATGATGAGGTGTCAGAAATGTTTAAACTTTACCGATTTAGAGCCATCAATCTTTATCTGCTTGTTTCGCTTAGTTATGGGGACCTCACTTATTCTTTATGTATTGCAGGTTACTCCTGAGGATATGGAGGCATATAGGATGAAGAAAGTTCAATTTGATGACCCAATGAAGGATTTCCTACACTGAGCTTTGATATGTTTTGAAGTTCTGGGTGGACTGCCTTAGTACTTACAGGACCTTCGAAGCAGTAATTTGAATGCTTGTGCTTCCCTTCTCCGCAAGACTGCGAGTTTCAGTTATCTGCCTACTTGTTGTTGAGATATGGAGCTGATAATATATTTGGACTTTACACCAAGCCCCGAGGTGAAAATTTGGATCAATTATTGGAGGGCAGATATGTCTTTTGGATTCTCCTGGGCATATAAATACGTTCTATTCTCCTATTCTCCTAGTGTACTTATGTCAGAAAACATTCATAGTGAAATAAAACTTTAGCCGCCCGTGGACGTAGCCAAAAAATATTGGTGAACCACGTAAATCTGTGTGTGTTTGTTATTTTTGCACTTGTTCTTTGATTATTGTGATTGAACGTTCGTTACACTTATATGGATTATCTTTACTAAAAGAGCTTCTGGTGGCTTGATCAAGTCAACAAAAAGCTCGAATTCCAGCTTTATTTTGTGTGAATGCTGTGGATAAAATCAATTGTAAATATTTGCTAGATTTAACTAGTTGATACATTGCTTAATGTTTATCTGTCAATTTGTTGGAATATCTCAGTACAATGCAATGGAGATTGTGTTTGTCATCCTTCAGTGTTATTTATTTTGAATGTGACTTTTGTATGCGCATTCTCATCTTCCATTGTTCTAATTTATTTTATATAGCATAATCTTTTGTAATTCTCCTGCTTAAGATTTATACTGGAAATCATTTTTTTCCTTTCTGAATTGATTCATTAAATTGAGAGTTAGTCTTCTCCTTCGTATGGTTTTGATTTTAGTAAAGCCATTCAATTCATTTAAAAAACATTAAGACAGCAATGACATCAGTTAAATGGCTACCAGAAACATTTGTCTTGATTAATAATATCTGTTAAGCAAGTTGGGGCCTTTGTTATGAGATTCCAAGATATAGACAAATGTGTAACATTTATTTATTTGCATGCAGACAACATCAGAAGTGGTAACAAAGGTTGAGTTACACCTACTATGATCTAATTTTTAAAACGACAGAAATCTTAGGAGAAGAGCCACTCATTCCTTGTTTTTCTTGGGTCATAATAAAGCTCACCTACACTTGTCAAATTTTTTCGCTCATTAATACAGAAAACGACTTATTAGAGAAGGCATAATCACCCTAACTCGCGAAGTCCACAAGTACAAGCAAAGCAAAAGGACGAGGCTACGCCTTTCTGTTGGCATAATGTCTCACTCCACAATTGGAACAGTTACTAAAAACTCATTTCAATGCACCAACTTTGCCTCTTTTCCCTGAAAGCTCCTTCACAACTTCTCATAAATCTCAATCCTATACCTTTTTTCAGGTTTTCTTTCATCCAAACCCGAATCAAATTCCTACAGCAAGCAACAACCTACTACTAAAACTAATACAACGGCTTCAGCAGTCATCCACCACTTTTCCTTTTGTTCCAAGCGAAGTGGGGGTCTTCCTTTTAACATTACCAACATTTCTAATCACCAAATTCTTCCCATTCCCCTTTTGTCTTAAGCACTAACAACGTGGCGTTTTGGAGAGGGGTTAAAGCCACTGGGAAAGAAACACACAGTCCATATATGTTCCTCTCGTGACTTGTCTGTGAACATGCTATCGGATACTGTAAGTTGACACGATTGCCAATACTTTTGGTTCCTTTATCACTTCATAGTATTCATAGTGTTATCACTTCATGAACTTAGTATTCATCGTATTACCCTCCTTTCTTTTTCATTCTTATCAACGAATGGGAGTATGTTGGTGGTCTGTCCCAAAAGATCCCCTCCTTGCCTTCGTCCACAGCTTATGGCTTTGTTCTTTATTCTTTCCACCTCATACTTTTACTGTTCTAAGTGTTTTGTTTGTCTCTAATTGCAGAGAAGAAAGAAGATCAGTAAGCAGCAAAGGAGAGAAGAATTGGAACGAGAGGTATGGGAAATTTTCATATGTATGTACAATATTGGCATGACATTAGTCTTTCTGCTTCACTTCCTTTAGTACCTGTACTGGTCCCTGTAGTATGGGAATTACAATTAATGCAGAATTTATGTCTATTATTTGCTTAAATATTGAAAACAGCGAATTAATTTACATCTGTACTTGTTTTTGGTACAAGTACAACATCAAACAATTAATGTGGGTTGTACATAGAAGCAGCTTAATGTGCTAAAAATTCTAACCTTTAGAAAATGATGGCGGACACAAATTGTAAAATAGCTATAACGAAATGCTTAGATTATGGCATCTTGAAATATATTTATAGAAAACTATCTTATTTATTTATTTGTCACTTGAGAGATGTTCTATTTTAAGTCTTAAGAGCCTAAGAAACTCTGTTAAAAATTTAAGAATGATCAGTTTTTGATTCGGATGAAATCTTAATTAATTTTTATTTCTTTTCTTGGTAGCTTACTGATCACACGATATAGTCATCATGAGAATCAATTTTACAGGTTTCTTTGCTTCAGAACATGTTGCAGCAAGAAGAAAAAGTGCATGAGATTTTGGAGCATATGCATAACAACAAGAAAGACGGAACCGGTATATCTATCCCAAGTTTTCTTCCTCCCAAGGTACTATATATGGTGTGAATAAGATTCTTTTACTTTATTTCTCTTGGCCTTCTAGGAATCATGTGGGAAGCACGAGATTAAATCCTGAATTTAGTGATCAACCGGCTCTTAGAGTTTTCTTTCATGTGCTCTGCATGCTTACTTCCAATATGTTTTTCCCAGATAGAACTGTAATCAAAAGGTGTTTAATTCTTCAATTACTTACATACACTTGCAGGCAAAAGAGCTGTTGGCAGAATTAGCAGCGGTTGAGAGTGAGATAGCTAGATTAGAAGGCCAAATAAGTCAACTTAAACTTGGTTTGAGAATAGAACAAGATATCATCAAGGAAAAAAAGTCAACGCCATGGCAACGTGGTGGAACCATCAACAACCTTCAAGACCACTCCCCATATGTTGCTCATCCTAGCCCTTTAAGCAGAAGAATGCAAGAACAGATGCCATTTGAGACTAATAAGGCTTTGCATTTCATAAGCAAAGCAATTAAAGGTGATTACAATCTTAGTGACTTCAGTGTACATGAGAAAATCGGATCCGCAAGAACATCTTTTGCTCAGAAACAAAACCAATATTCCTACGAGGATGCTAAATTTCAAGACAGGATTCCAAGAAAGGGTCGATTTCTGAAGTCTCCATCACCTATGCGAGACCCTAGATTTCCCTCGCCCAAGGTACGTCGGCCTTCGGTGTCCCAGTTGTTCGATTCTACTTCAAGTTCAACTAGTTGCATGCAGGTGATTGTATGGGAATAGCAGCGTTGAACATACTTCCATAAGGATTTAAAACCACTTGATTTTTCTTTCAGCCAAGAGAGCGGAATGTGGAAATGCCCTTTGAATTCTTACAGAAATCTATATCAGATCCAGTTCTGTCAGAAGAAAATGTGCAGCAGTGGCCACCCAATAAGCTGTCAGAGAACATCATGAAGTGCTTGAACTTCATATATGTTAGATTACTAAGAACATCAAGAACAATGGAGCTGGAAAAGTCAGGTCCAATTTCCAGGTATTTGCATTCTTCTATGATATCAAGAAGTTTCAGGGTTGAGACCCCCTTGCACTCGAAATCGTGCATTGCATCACTGAAGGAATCAAGACAACAGGACCCTTATGGAGTCTTCAACGTGGAAGAGTCCGTTCCAAGGGATATTGGTCCATACAAGAACTTGGTTATTTTCACATCAAGCTCAATGGATCCAAAGTACATTTCAAGTTCTAGTTCTATTCCATTGCTAAGAAGGTTAAGGTATATTTCCTTAAACTTCTTTATGTACTGCAAATCATCTCCAGTTCAATTCAAGTCGAACTTAGATATAGTCCCAAATTCAGTCGACGATGTACGAGTAGGCCTTATGAATAATGCATCTTTACCTACGTCATTGAATTGATAGTAATAAATAGAATAAAAGTGGAACTTTCACTATCAGATTGTCATAATATGGCGGAGACACAAATTTGTTTGCTTATCCTTACAGGTTTGTGATCTCCTGCAGGGTGCTAATGAGTAATCTCCAAACTGTGGACTTGAAATTCCTGAGTTACCAACAGAAACTGGCCTTCTGGATCAACATGTACAATGCCTGTATCATGCATGTATTGCTTTTTATCAAAATTTTATTCTTACCATGATACAACCATATATATCTGCTACTGCTCTGATCTGTAGCAAGCTAGACGGGTTACTATACTGAACTTTTGTTCTAGTCCTTATCTGTGTTATCTGTTTCCAACACATTCAGGGATTTCTCCAGTGCGGAGTACCCTCAACCCCAGAAAAATTATTTACTTTAATAAACAAGGTACGTTTTTCTTCACTGCTTAATTCTAGCCTAGTTTAGAAGATTAATCATGAATGCTATACAATCTCTGTTACCCACATAAAACTGAAATTTAATTTTATCATTCTCTTCTAGGAAGCAACAATTAGAATTGTTAAACATTAAATAAGTATTACCCTCTTATCATAATTGTTGATGTCTCGAATGAATCTAGGCAACTCTCAACATTGGGGGAAGCACGCTCAACGCTTATGCAATCGAGCATTACATTTTGAGGAAACCTACATCTTCCAACAAAGTAAATTTACCGAGTGAATCTTGTTTGATTCCATATTGTTCTATGTACAAGGGCTGCATTTAACCATTATAAACATACTCGTAAAAATGAAGTCATCGTTGATATACAGGTTCACGAAAAGAATGATAAGGACGATAAAGAAGCCTTCGTTCGCCAACTTTACGGTCTCGAGCTAATGAATCATAACGTCACATTCGCTCTCTGCTGTGGAACACGTTCTTCTCCTGCCGTAAGTTCTGGAGTCGAGTTCCAACTCTACATGCCAATATCTAATGACTTCAAACCTTTTGAGATAAAACTTCCAAAAAATTTCAACTTTCCAGTTCCTTAATGTGGATAGAAATATGCAGGTGAGAGTTTACACAGGTGATGGTGTGATGGCTGAGTTGGAGAAGTCAAAGCTAGAGTATCTGCAAGCTTCAATAGTAGTAACCGGAACAAAAAGAATAGCATTCCCAGACCTTCTGCTACGAAACCTGCTTGATTATGCCATGGACACAGACTCGTTAGTGGGGTGGGTTTGCCATCAGTTGCCTACATCTGGATCATTGAGAAAGTCCATTGTGGATTGCTTCAGAGGCCATAACAGTGGCAAAATACCCACCATTACTGTTGACAAGATACCGTATGACTTCGAGTTCCAGTATCTGTTGGCAATACAAACTTGAAGAAGGAACGACATTACAGTATTCCTGTGTTCTCTAAAAAAAATTAGATGGAGAAATTTCACGTTCTTGAATCACGTAAGTTGTGGTAGATGCATGTTCATAACAAATAACACCAAAAGCGGTGACAAGGACCAAGACGATTGAAGAAAAACATTCCGACAGAATAATAAGAAGCAAAGAAAATTTTCCTTTCACACTTGTCTACAAATATAACTGAAAGAGTGAAGGCCATTAATTCTTCACCTTGTTCACTATCATTGAAAGTTATATATTTTTCGATATGAAAACGGAATGAGCATTCATAATGTTGAAGCAAACTGTTGTCGAGAAAAACAAATGGACCGAGGCAACTCGTCTTCTGACCCAAATTAAAAGACAATAAGATGTCCTGTAAGATAAAATCGTGCCGGCAGGTTCTACGTGCAGCCCAAGATGCTTACAGTGTTGGATAATTTTTCCTTTTTTATAAAATTGGATAATATTTAATTGTATTTTTCAGTTTTTAGATATCTTATCAGTTAAGTTACATAATTTGATCTAAATAAAGATAATAAATTGACCTAATTAATGATCTCAATCAATAGGTCGAAATCCATGTTGAAAATGGATCCCGATCAGTGTGAACCGGACTTATATCGAGCCTGTGATGGGGAAGCCCGATATGGAAGCTATATATAATAAAGGTTAAGCTTTTGCAGTTGCTTATATCATTCGTAAGCATATGGATTCTCTGACCTGTTAAAAAAGCTTACATTTTGAGAAAATTGTAGAAAGACGTTAACCGCGTTCCGGTGAACAGTTCTCGCGAAGACGGCGGTAGATTCGCACTCGTTTTGGTTTCAGAAAGTTCATTTGAAGTTATGAAACCGAAATTATATATTTTTTGCATTTCTTCGTTTATTGCTCTTTAACGTTAGATTCGGGATACGTAACTAAGGTATCGTTACGTATTACATGTAGTATCAGAGTGGTAATATGATCGGGTGGTTAAAAACGAAGATTTTTCAATTTTTGCTCCATAAGTTTTTCGGAGTGTTAACTTCTGTTTCTTAGTTTTTTCTTGTTTTTTATTGCATGAAATTGGTATAAATGTGTTTAGCCTTGAGAAATAACGACTGGATGGGTGTCTGGTGCGTGCGTCGCACGCGCCAACATTAATGGGTGCGTCTGTGCAACACGTGGCTATACTAGTGTATGTCTGACATGGGCCACTACAGCTGACGCGTCGGCTGTACAGAATTGCTATAGTTAAAAAAACACACAAAACGAGTTCGGGAGAGTGAAAATTTAACCTGAAACTCGTCGAAAATCGCCATTTTCCGACAAGGGTGCACCTCACGTGCCTGACAGGTGAACAGTGGCGTAAAAGGGGGCGACACGTCTGCCTTGTGTTACACGCACCAGACACGTGGAGAAATAACGACTGGATGGGTGTCTGGTGCGGGCGTCACACGCGCCAGCATTGATGGGTGCATCTGTGCGACACGTGCCTACACTAGTGTATGTTTGACATGGGCCGCTACAGCTGACGCGTCGGCTGTACAAAATTGCTACAGTTAAAAAAACACACAAAACAAGTTCGGGAGAGCGAAAATTTAACCCAAAACTCATCGAAAATCGCCATTTTCCGACAAGGGTGCGCCTCACGTGCCTGACAGGTAAACAGTGGCGCGGAAGGGGGCGACACGTCTGCCTTATGTTACACACACCAAACACGTGGAGAAATAACGACTGGTTGGGTGTCTGGTGCGTGTGTCGCACGCGCCAGCGTTGCTGGGTACGTCTGTGCGACACGTGCCTACACTAGCGTATGTCTAACATGGGCCACTACAGCTGATGCGTCGGGTGTACAGAATTGCTACAGTTAAAAAAACGCACAAAAAACACAAAAATTATAGTTATGTGTTCTTGCTTAAAGATTGAAGGTTGAGAACCACTTGGGAAAATTCATCAAGATAGTCAGACCTGACTGTAGAGGAGAGTATCATGGTAAACATGGTGTTTCAGGACTTGAAAAAGTTTGTTTGCCAGATATATAGAATTGGTTGGAATAGTAACTTGATTCACTATATCGGGTAGTCTTAAGCAAAATGGAGTGTTGTCAAAAGACATAACTGTACCCTAAGGGACTTGAAGAAGTTGATGCATAACATAACTATTCTACCTAATTATCTAAAAGTTTGGAAACTCAGTCTTGCACACATTTATGTATGAGTTATTGGGCAGAAACAGAAAACTACTTGATACCTGCAATTATATATCAAGCTAAAAATAGAAACAAAAAATATCAAAAGATTGAATGAAGAAGAAAAGCACTCTTATTGGATAATGATTAAAGAAAACTGATGGCTTATTTATAGCCAATAGAGAAATACGACACTATCAGTAATGTGCCTTGACTCAACAAACAATGAGATTAAGAAGGAGAATTATTAGTAACTAAATAACGCAAACATGAGCTGTCAATTTTGAATCAATTTCTAATACTCTCCTTTGACTCAAAATCATATACACCAAAACATGAACAGAAAGAAGCATGCTTTTTGAATGAAAGTGCCTTAGTCAGAACATCTGCGAGTTGTTCTTCAGTGTTGCAATAAGTCAAGACAATTTGCTCACTTGCAACTAACTCCCGAATGAAGTGATGACGGGTGTCTATGTGTTTAGTCCTCCCATGAAAAGCTAGAATTTTTGACATTGAAATTGTGGACTTGTTGTCAGAGAAAATTTCAGTTGCTTCCTTTTGTTCTTGGTTAAGATCCTTCAGTAACCTTCGATGCTAAATAGCTTGACAAGCTGATGCAGTTGTAGCCATGTATTATGCTTTTGTTGATGACAAAGCTGCTGTTGGTTGTTTTTTTGAGCTCTAAGAAACTGCACATGAGCCAAGAATAAATACCTAACTCGAAATATTTCTTCTATCTTCAATAGAATTTGCCCAATTGCTGTCCATAAAGCCTTTTAACTTGAAATTTGAGCTTGCAGTATACCAAAGCCTGAAATTCAAAGTTCCGGCAACATACCGTATAATTCTTTTAGCTGCTCTAAGATGTTGTTTAGAAGGACCATGCATGAATCTAGAAACAACACCAACAGAAAAGGCTATATCTAGCCTTGTATGACATAAATAAATTAGTCCGCCCACTAAGCTTCTATAGAATTTTCCTTCTGTAGGTTCTGGACTATCATTGGCTTGTAACTTTTCACTAACATTCATTGGAGTTGTCGTGGAGTTACAATTTTGCATGTTAAATCTTCGAAGGAGATCACCTGCATACTTCTTTTGAGATATAAAAGTCCCATCTTTTGTTTGATTAATCTCTACACCAAGGAAATCTTCACGAACATTTGCAAACATTGCAAATTGAATTATATCTCCTTCATCATTTATGGCATCATCTGGAATCACCTCAAAATTTCTCAATCGCAAAGACTGTTGTGTTTGTTGCCATAGCCTATTTATTGGCCGGGAAGTGCAAGGACTATTATATGTTCCAAGAGAATTCTTTGTTTTTGATGACTGAAAAAAATCTTCAACTTCCGCAAGAATTTCAGCAGTTGGTTTGGCATTCGTTCCAACTCCAGCTTGCAAATTCATGAAGCACAACATTTTTGCTAATAATTATTTTGCTACTAATAGGATTGTACTAATGTACGGCCTATAAGCCTTGGATTGAGATGAACAACCAACAAAAATACACTTCTCTGATTTGCTATCCAGTTTTTGACGATTTTGTTGGTTAATTAAAGTATAAGCAATACAACAAAAAAATTTCAAGTGGTTAACATGAGGCTTCATACCTGACCAAATGTCATATAGGGTTTTGTTCCAAACTGCTTTTGTGGGGTGAGAGATTCAGCAAATAGACTGCTGTGGCTACTGCTTCTGCCCATAGATTGTTTGGAAGATTTTTGGCTTGCAACAAACTTCTAACCATTTCAACAATAGTGCGATTTTTCTGCCCAGCAATGCCGTGTTGTTCCAGTGTGTATAGTGCTGTCAACTTGATAAGGACTTTAGGAGAGTCACACCCTAAAAGCTAGCTTATGAGGGTAGAGAGCCCAAAGTTTTTATAAATTTCATATCAATTTTATATTTAACCAATATGGGATTCAAGTCCCATACCTTGCAATTAGATCAAACCGTA
>JANZLC010000008.1:4875648-4899571 GCA_026413385.1 Erythroxylum gracilipes | reverse complement strand
GCAACATACTGCTGAATGTCTTTCTTCATCCCTTCCCAATGCACAAAAGTGGATAACCTCTTATATGTTCTGAAATACCCGGAATGTCCTCCCACTGGTGTGCAGTGGAATTCCTTCATGAGTAGTGGAATTCTCGAGGATCCCTTGGGAAGTACCATCCTGCCCTTGAATAAAAGGTTACCTCCCTTGACTGAAAATCCTTCCGGAAGATGTTCTCCTTTAACCCCTTTTTGCCAAAGCGCATACAACTTCTGGTCCCTCTTAACTTCTTCTTCCCATCCTCCAAAATCTTCATACTGCCAAAGTGTAACAGCCCTCAGCTCTAGGTTTTCCTCCCTTCTAAACAAAGCATCCGCCACCCTATTTTCCTTGCCGGGTTTATAACATATTTCAAACTTGTAGCCCATTAACTTTGATACCCATTTTTGTTGATCCTCACTGAGATTGCGCTGCTCCAATAAGAACTTAAGAGCTTTTTGGTCAGTTTTAATGATGAAAGGGTGCCCCAACAGATAATGGTGCCACTTTTTGACTGCTAAAACAATGGCCATTAGTTCCCTCTCATATACCGAACTATTTTTCTTAGCTGGGGAGAAAGCTTGGCTGAAATACGCAATAGGGCATCCCTATTGCATTAAAACCGCCCCCACTCCCCACCCTGAAGCATCAGTCTCCAACTCAAAGGGTCGGGAGAAATCTGGTAAGGCTAAGACCGGTACAGTGGTCATGGCTTTCTTGAGTTCTTCAAAGGCTTGCTAGGATTCTTCACTCCATAGGAAGGCATCTTTCTTGAGAAGAACTGTAAGTGGTGTAGCCATTTTTTCATAATTTCTTACAAACCTCCTGTAGTATCCCGTTAAGCCAAGGATTCCCCGTAATGCCCGCAGATTCTTAGGTGTTGGCCATCTGTCCATGGCAGCCAATTTCTCGGGGTTCGCTAGCACTCCTTCAGTAGATATAATATGACCAAGATACTCCAGCCAGGATCTAGCAAACACACATTTCTTAAGGTTTAACACCAATTTACTGTCTTGGAGTATTCTTAGGGTCTCCTTCAAGTGTTTCCAATGGGAGTTTTCATCGAGGCTATATACTAATATGTTGTCAAATAACACCAACACAAACTTCCTTGAATTCTCTTGAAAAATGTCATTCATAAGTGATTGGAATGTAGAAGGGGCGTTGGTGAGGCCAAAAGGCATCACTAAGAATTCATAGTGCCCTTGATGAGTTATAAAAGCTGTCTTCTCCTCATCTCCGGCCTTGATCCGGATTTGATGGTATCCCGATTTTAAATCCAACTTGGAAAATAGTTTAGAGCCTCCCAACTCATCTATTAGTTCATCAATAGCGGGAATAGGAAACTTGTCCTGTAGTGTTATTTTGTTTAAAGCCCGATAATCTACGCAAAACCGCCAACTCCCATCTTTTTTCTTTACCAATAGTACCGGACTTGAAAAAGGCCCCTTGCTGGGCCGAATCACACCAGCCATCAACATTTCCCGAACCAACCTCTCGATTTCTGCCTTCTGTGAATGCGGATATTGGTATGGGCGTATGTTTGGTGGAGCAGCCCCTGGTTTCAAGGTAATGGTGTGATCTTGCTCCCAATGAGGTGGTAACTCTGCTGTTGGTGTGTGCACTGCTGTATATTCTTCTAACAGATGTTGGACAGCCACAGGTAAAGGCTCTCCCTCCACTTCCTTCATCTGTAATTCCCCAAATTCAATTAAATACCCTTGATGTCCACCCTTAAGAGTCCTTATAGCAGCCTTTAGGGACACCATGGTTTTAACTAGGCTCGGATCCCCTTCCAAGCAATATTCCTTTCTGCCTTATTTTACCTTCATTGTCAATTGGTTCCAGTTGACTCTTACTTCTCCCAAGGACTTCAACCACTCAATGCCAAGGACCATGTCGGCTCCCCCCATTTCAAACACATAAAACGGTTGCTTAATCTCCATTCCCTGCAAGTTCACCTCCACGGTGGGGCACTGTTTGCTGCCCTTTACCTTATATCCATCCCCCAGCGAAACCTCAAATATTTTCACTTCTTTGGTCTCAATCCTCAGCCTTTCTACTGTTTCTGAAGTGATGAAGTTATGTGAAGCTCCACTGTCTATCAATACGAGGACTTTTTCTCCCCTACAACTCCCCAATAACTTCATAGTGTTATTGGTGGTAATTCCCACCACCGAATTCATTGACAGCTCCGAGCTAGCAAGTTCATTTTCTTCCTCCCCATGCACTTCCTTTGTTTCGGAATTATCCTCCTCAATGATCCTGTCTCCCTTCTCATCGATGGGTTGCAGCAGAAGCACACTAAGTTGCTTATTTTTACAGACATGGGTGAGGCTATACTTCTCATCACACTTAAAACAGACCCCCAATGCTCTCTTCCTGGCAACCTCAGCCTCTGTGAGTCGCCGATAAGCCCCAGTAGTTGGAGTAGCGTTGCTGGTTCAGGACGCTACGTTGTTTGAACCCATCCTTGAAGGTACCAGTGGGCTGTCCTTCCTTGTCTCTGCTGTCCGGTTGGGAAAGTAACTAGTGGTCCTACTTGGGTCATTTTGACCTGTGACCCGGCTCCAATTGCCTTTGGGTCCAGCTCCCCTCTGATTTGCCTAGCCCCTCCAATGCTTTCCCAAGTGTTCCTCTTGAGCTTGTTCCATGATCTGGTTCCTTTCCTCCACTCTTTGGGCCAAGTCCATAAGCCCCTATAAGGTGTCAACCTTCATTAGCCGTAGCTCAGCCCTTATTCCCACCTTCAACCCATTTTTTAAAGCTCCCATCAAGCACTCATTGGAAGCTTCCCACACTGTGGCTGAAAGGGCTTCAAACCTTTCTCTATATTCAGTCATTGTCCCTTCCTGTCTCAGCGCCATAAGCATTTCATACGGGTCCCCTTGTTGAGAGTGTTGAAACCTCTCAAGGAGTTCCTTCTTGAACTCTCTCCAGGTACGTAATGGACTCCTCACCTCCATCCATTGGAGCCAATTGAGAGCTTTCCCTTCTAGACACACTGCTGCTGCCTCCAGTTTTTCCACCTCTATCACCCCATTTATGTCAAAATATCCCTCCATCCTGAACAACCACCCAATCGGATCATCTTCCTCAAAGATGGGTAGCTCTAGTTTCCGGAATCTCTCACGGTTGCGCGTCTCCTCAGCCATCTCTCTTCTTCCTCCTTCAGCTCTGGATTCCGATGGTTCCACTTCCTTCCCTGGCCTTCTACCCATTTCTTCCATTCTGGCCATCAAGTCCCTTAGTTCAATCAGCCACCCTTTAATTTCGGTCATATCCCCCTTTATTGAACCTAGCTCCTTTTCTACCTGATCCACTCTAGCCTCCATTCTGGTATTCACCATGCCCCAACGTTACTGCTCTGATACCAAGTTGATAGAACACTAGCACTATTTATTTATATGTGTTCTGTTGTGTAGTATTCCAAACACCCAGTACACCCAGTGCTTAATAACTAAACGACAGTGTGTTCTTTAGACTCTAAATCAAGAAACAGAAAGAAAAGAAGTATAGAAGTAATGTATGCTCACAAGATTGCTCCTGGACCTTCTCCTCCAAGACCTCCCTGAATAGACAGCACCTTTTCCTTCCTTTTGGTTAGCTTCCGAGAGGCTAGCCACTCTCCCAACTTCAGAGTATTTTTTCCCTACCCATTTCTTGCCTCATGTTCTGCAGAAATACCCTCTTCTCTCTCCTGTCCAGTGGGCCCTACTGCTGCCAAGTTAGTTAGGATTGTCCTCCCTTTTTCCCCCTGCAGCAGCCCCTCTCTCTGTCTTCTAGAATATACCTTCAACCCCACGTGCCCCTTCTTCCTTTGATAAACTTTCTCAATTAAGGGTCTATCATAGTCCATATGAGTAATGGCATGTATGAGTTGGTCTTTGTTTTACAAATTGATGGACTAAAGGTGCAGACCTAGTGATCGATTTCATTCGTGGAAGTTTGAGAGTCTGAGTAGTAGGTTGGGCATGTTTAGATGAAATTCATTTCATACAAGAAGAATCTTAGGATGTCCTTTTCATAGATTGATGGAGTGAAGCTGTGAACCCGGAGATTTATTTCACCAGTGAAGGTTCGAGAACTTAACTGGCCCGTTTGGGCATGCTTCGGCAAAACTCACCCTAGATGAGAAGAGTCCTACATGTGGCTCAATGAAATTCTTCCAAGCAAGATTAGTCTTGGATGCTTGAGGGATCTAGCATGTCCTTGAACTAGTTGAAAGGGAATCATTTGTAGCAAACTGAACATTGACTCTAGCTTGAAGAGTGTTGTGATTATATTGTTATAATATGTATCACATATTCGTATAGATGGCAAAGGGTCGGGCTGAGCTGGGCCTGACCCAGATTAACCTTCCTAAGGTGCGGCTCGAGCCTGGTCCAAAACTCGATTGCACCTAGCTCATGTTGCCTGAGCCTGATCCAAAGACTGCGAGCCACCCAAAGCTCTTCATTGCATCTAATTGTTGTCAAAGTCTCGCTGCCCATCAATCTGTCATCCCATGTTTGAGATCCAAAAGTGCATTTGCAAGGACAACCCAAACTATGAGTCTTATTAATCTAGAAAGAAAACTTAGAAGGAACAAGGGAATAGATGACAAGGGGATGCTGAAGTCATTGGTCTTCAATTGTGGGTGGGTCAATAGTTTCTTTGAATTTTTCCTGCGCATATGCTGGTTGGACAAGAAGAATGAGGCCATCTTATTCTGCACTATAAGGAACAAGAGAAGTTAACTGAATATAAGAGAAGAGAAGGGTCAGGAAATGCAAAATGTACCAGCGAGTTGGGCGGCTGTTGAAGCAGAAGAAGGGGCTAGGGTTTTATTTTTATATATAGTCAGGCAAGGCCATGGAGCCAAAGCCTGGCTTGAAGCCCATAAATTGAAAAAAAATGGCTGAGCTCGACTCAAAGCCTGGACAACTCAGGCTGAACTTATTGATTTCAGGCTGGGCTGTCTCGGGCCTGGCTATTTTGCCAACCCCACATATTCGGACAATACTTTCATAGCTTGCATTATCTGCTACTATAAATTGATTGGCTGAAATCAGAGTTAAGCCATTCTACTCATTCTTTTTCTATTTTTGCACGCAGGAAAGGGTGTTGAGGGTGATCTTGTTTCTCACATCATTGTCATACCATGTGTCTAAACCTATTCTTATTATCACAACTTCTGATATGCTTAATCTATGGGATCAAGAGTTCTTCCACATTGCTTCTTCTGATGTAGTGGTCTACTGTGGAAACAAAGATGTGCGCAAAGGAATTAGAACACTGGAGTTTAATGAGGAAGGAAATTGTGCATTGTTTCAATATCTGATAACATCAATGGATATTTTCATTGAGGTATATCTTTTGAATCTTACACGATATTATAGCACGGAATTCTGTTTGGTTAAAATGATTGACAAGTTGTCTTTATGATGATCTTGCACGTTTCAATCATCTACAAGATGATCTTACTCAAGGTTTTTGTCTCTTACAGAACATAATAGGCATGTGTGGTTGTCACGAAAGAAACTTTTTTATTCTTTTTGGAAAAAAGGGATTTCTAACGTTTTTGCACTTCTATAAAAATCTGAAGAAGTGAAATAAAAGATGAAACAAAGATTTGTTATTACTATTGCTGAATTTACTGGACTTCTTTGTTCAGTAATGGGGATATCTAACCACATAAATGGTTCTGTAGGATCTTAATATGCTCGGTTCTATTGAATGGAATGTGGTTGTGATTGATGAGTGCCAGTTCTCTGGGATATATTCTCATATCTCAAAAGTTATTGAGCTAAGAACTGATATGAAGCTTCTCCTTGTCAATGGTCAACTTAAGGTATGGTTCTACATGACTACATGCATTGATATTTATCCTGAATTATTTTGTGGTGCCTCCACTAATTTTGTTGATGTTCTGTATGTTACTCTATGTGTTACAGGATGATATTGCTGAAAATTTGTTACTGCTTGATTGTCAGAGTGGTTGCAGTAATGAGAGCTCAGTTATTTTATCTAACAATAAGATCAGTAATTTAAAGGATAGCTTGTCAAGGTGTTTGGTTAATGGTGGCAAGTCGGATTCCTCAAAATTTGAAGAGTATTGGGTACCTGTCCATTTATCACCTATGCAGCTGGAGCAGTATTGTGCTTCTCTACTTTCAAATGCTCTGTCTCTTTGTTCAACCTCGAAAAATGATACAGTTGGGGTCCTTCGAGATATTCTTATCTCCACACGGAAGGTGTGGCTGAATAAATTCGCAACGAATCACTTGATTTTCTGGATTTAAATTCTTTTTTATTAGTATTATATCTTTGTTTGCTTATGCCTGTGATTTGGTGATTTTATCTCTTGATTGTGATACCTGTTATGGAATTTTTGTCTAGGCTGCATGTGCATCTAGATATTGTTTATTCTTATCAATAGTTATTGTCTCTTATTACTATAAATAGTGCATTTTTTTTTAATAAGCTGAAATTTTTGGTTGGATCATCAACTCGTCGATACTTTTCATTTTCATTTTCACTGTTTCGGTACTTCATTAATTTCTCTGAGCTTCAGATTATTTCATCTACTCTTGTGATTTGTTAGTCATATGCTTGTTGATGGTTGGCAGTGCTGTGACCACCCCTACATCACAAATCCATTACTGCAAACCTCGCTGTTGAAAGATTGTAAAGTAGTTGAGATTTTGGATATTGGAATACAAGCGAGTGGCAAGCTACAACTTCTTGATGCTATGCTTTCTGACATAAGGAACAGAGCTTTAAGGGTCCTAATTCTTTTTCAGGTACACTGAATTGATTTATTTCTTCACAGTCCTTATAAAGCTTTTACATATGATGTGTTGCATGACTTGAGATGTTTTGGCTTAGTCCCCGTTTCTTACGGCTATTCCATCGTCTGCAATTTCTGTATATCTTTATGGTTATTATGGTGTTTAGTTTATGTATGTCATTCAAATGTGTTTGACTACGATGCTTAAATAGAAGGCAACTAATCTTGAATTACTGCTTTCTGTATGCCATTGTTGTATAGCCACCGTCCCTTCCTCCATCTCTCTCTCTCTCTCTCTCTCTCTCTCTCTCTCACACACACACACACACACACACACACACACAGCCAATAGAAACTTGGAAACAAGACTTTTAGATTTACATAATTTAATCTATCAACTGTTTAATGTTGAACCTTTTGAGAAACAATAATCTTTTACTTGATAGGGAAAAGAGCATTCACGTTAGAATTGGTCCCTGATGTTCTGAATAAACGCACAAAACATTTAAAACTGTTCTATGAGATATACAGAATATTTTCATTATGACTGAATTTCTTGTAGTTTATTGATAGAGTGATGTTCCAACTTCCTTAATGGTGTTGCAAAGAAAATGTTTCTTTTGTTGATTCTAATTCTCCTAATTATGCACAAGTCTATGTAATCTAGCTGGTTGAATAGTCAGCCCTTTGAGTTGATTGGTCATTGATGAGATTTAGATGCGTCCAAGAAATCACCCTGATGTAGTTCTTTTTTTAAGGCTTTTAAACCATATTTCACCTTTTCCTTTTCAATTCCCCCTGTGTGATGTGTTGCTTACATGTTTGTACAGTCTAGTGGTGGTGGTGTATGTATTGGAGATATTCTGGATGATTTTATGCGTCAAAGGTTTGGAGAAGATTCTTATGAGCGTATTGATGCGTTTATTACTCCTGCAAAGAAGCAAGCAAAAGTTCACAACTTCAATAATAATCAAGGAATGTTCGTCTTGTTGTTAGAAACTCGTGCTTGTTCTCCTACCATCAAAGTTTCATCAGTAAACACTGTCATCATATATGGTAGTGACTGGAGCCCAATGAATGATTTACGTAACCTGCAAAAGATAACAATTGAAATGCAACGTGAGCAGATAAAAGTATTTCGTCTATATTCACTATATACTGTGGAGGAAAAAGCTCTAATCCTTGGAAAGCAAGGCAAGAAGCTTGATAGTATCTTACAGAATATGAACTCTAGCACTATTCACATGCTGCTTATATGGGGATCTTCGTATCTATTCGAAAATTTGGCCAATTTTCATGGTGGAAGTCCTTTGTTTGAAAAATCACTTTTAGATGTTACCCGGGAGCTCTCCGTCATAATTTCTGACAACAACACAGAAAATGTTACAGACAACCTATCTCAAATTTTGAAAGTCAAACAGAAACAAGGAAGTTACAGTGTCAATTTTCCATTGCCTGGTGAGCTGAAAGTGCAGCTTATGGGTGAAGATCCACCACATATATTTTGGAAAAAGTTGTTGGAAGGAAAGGAACCACAGTGGAAATATTCATCTGTTTCAACGCAACGAATTCGGAAAAGGAGTCAGTTGTTTGATTTACAGCAGGAAATAGATATTGAAGGTAACAAAAATCCAAAAAAGTGCAAGAAGTTACCTACAACAAGCGATCATGCACCTCGTGCAAAATCAGCTGTAAATGATGGAGATATAGCAGCTAAGGACAGGGAAGGTGATGTTGATGTGACTCCTTTCCTTAGTGTTATTTCTTGGGTCTGCTTTAGATTAAAGATTTATTGAATTGTCAGTGGTGTACAATATTCTGGCTTTTACTCAACATTTCTGAATAACCTTTCATAAAGCGTCTCCTTGTATGTGCAGGAACAATTGGAGTTCCAGCTCAAAGTTTGTCTGATGCGCTGCCTGAATCAAACAGTGAACCAACTGCAATTCATTCCAATTATACAAACAACTCTCTTTTTTTGTCTAACAAATCACCAGAAATGCCTAAAGCCAATATGAACAAGTTTAATGATAGAACTAATGTGCACAATGCACAGAAAAGTCTACATCTTCAATTGAAGCCTGAAATAGCAAAACTTTGTGGAATTTTACGACTTCCAGTATGCCTCTTAGTTCCTTCCCAGTATTCATATGTTCATAGTGCTCCTTTATTCCCCTTTCGTCAAAAATTTAGTTTTGCTACAAGGCTTGTCATTTGGGTTTTGCTATCATTGCAGGATGGTGTCAAGACTATGGTTGAAAGTTTTCTCGAGTATGTAATGAATAATCATCGTGTCAATAATGAACCTGCAACTGTATTGGAGGCCTTTCAAATATCCCTTGTAAGGACTTATAATTGCTTATATCTACTGCTGCTTACACTGTTATTTCTCGTTATCTATGTTTTTTTTTTCCCAATATCATTGTTAGTCTCACAACCTGAGTGAACTATAAGGGATATTTAGGTGTACATAGTTATGTAAGAAGTAATTGATTCCTTATACACTAAGGTTCAAACCTTGATGTGTTTATGGTGGAAGCACATCACATCTATACTTGGCCCAAATTTGGGTCCATGTGCACCCAAAAGATATAGGAGGATTACTTTTCCTTCATAAATTTAAACTTGGAAATTCATGTCTAATAGTCTTGGCCATGGATTCCAAGTTTTCTATTGTTTTCTATTTTCAATTGATTTCCCTGGAATAGGGCCTTGATTGAACCCTTGAAGAAACATTTAAATAGATTATATCTCTAAATGATTTGATATGACCCTATTGTGAAAGCCCTTGATATTTGAGGTTTTAAAGTGAATCATTTTTTTCCAAATAAAGTCAAACTAGAGATAAAGATCTAGTGTTTTTAGTGCTTTCATTTGCTATGTATATGATTTAAATTTTGATAAAAGAATTTTATTTATTCTTAGAGTTTGATATCTCATTGTCGAGATCTGCCGTGTATAGTGTTGGTAAAGTACGTAGTTTGAGTAAATCATTTTTCTTAATATCATTCAACACTTGAACTACCAATTCACTAGTTACTTATATGCTGGAAAAATTTCAGTGCTGGACGGCAAGTTCTTTGCTGAAGTACAAACTAGACCACAAGGAATCTCTTGTACTTGCAAAAAAGTACATGAATTTTGGCTGCCGCAAAGAAGAGGCAGATTTTGTTTACTCAATGTTGCGGTGTTTGAAGAAACTGTTTTTGCATCATACTGGAAAGCTGAGGACAGCCTGTTCTCAAAATGCTTCTCAGATATTATTGAAAGATCCTATTCCAGGTCATTTACCTTCAAGGCCTTCACAGTCAAGGCCATCAGATCCACAGGTCTCCGGTGATCAAGTTCTTCCCCATATCGTATTGGCACGCTATGATATCTCAAAAAGTATCAAGGATATTGAAAAGAAGTGCGACAAGCAGATGGCAAAGCTCATTGCAAAACAGGAGAAAGAAAAGGAACAAGTTTTGAAAAAATATGAGGAAGAGAAGGCGCAACTGGATAATGAACATAAAGCAGAGGCAGCTGTTATTCGTCTACTTGCTAATAATCCATTGGGATCAGACAAACTTAAGTTACTTGATATTCACTATGCCAAAAAGTTTGAAGAACTTGAGCATTGTAGGGAAACAAGCTTAAAAACTTTAAAGGTGAAGCATATTGCTGCAATAAACGGATTAAAGGAAGGAAAGAATGATTGGGTGGAAGGAGTGAAGTCATGGGCTCAAGTTGAATTATTAAATAAGATGTCTTCACTTGAAGCGGGATATACTAAGGCAGAATCTCTTCCTTTAAGTTCAGGCTATGAATTACGAAATCTAGAGAATTCCCTATCCACACCAGGGTGCAAGGCTCCAGTGGAAGTACCTGAGGCCTTAAGTTCCAATGGGGATGAAGAGGATGTTCTCCCTGGCTTACAGTCTTCGTCTGAGCAGATATCTCATTCCAAGTTAAACATGCTTGGTGGTGAAGCCCAACGGGGGATGGCTGACAGCGTGCATTTGAGGAAAACTTTTCAGAATGTTGTCTCTGATACTGCACTTTCGTCTAAAGTTTGTACCAAAGATATGGAAGTTAGCTTAGGAGTTCCTGAGGCTGCTGGTTCTAGTGACAGTCTGGAGAATACTGATCATAGACCTTGCTCTGAAGAACAAAATATTCTTGGAACCACATTGATATCACCTTGTAAGGAGTTCCCAACTGAAGGCCCTGATAGTGCCAATACCCTGGGTGGCTTAGAGGATGTTGCCCCTGTAAATCCTCCTTTGGGAGGAAAAACTTGTGATTTTACTGTTTCGTGCATGCATGATGGAATTTTGTTGGGAGTGCCTGATGCTGCTTCACCTGAAACTGGTAGGGACTTGAACATCTCTGGAAAGAAAGAAAGAGTTTCTACTTTGGGCCCTGATCATGAAAGCATTCATTGGGGTACAGTTGCTTGTGGCGGTAATCAGGAGTGTCTATCCTCAGATAATATTGCTGGAGCAAACCAGCAAAATGGGGATGCTTCATCAGGAGGGCCTGAAACTAATTCCAGCAAAGAATGTGACATTCATGATATTGGTACATGTGGTAGCCGGATTATTTGTGATGAGAAGTATCAAGACTCTCGCACCTCAAGTATAATTGAGGGAACCAACCAGGTAGCCGGTAAAGTCACAGTGGAAGTGCCCGAAAGTGCTCCTGGTAAAGCAGAGGAGGGTGGTATAGCTTCTAAACGGCAAGATGAAAATGGTCAAACAGATCAGAATGTGTTTAATGAGGACTTGCAGTCATTGGATAAAGCTGCTGTGCATGAGCAGGATGCGGAGGCTTCAGTTCGAATAACTGAAATTTCTGACAGTGAATTCGTGACATGTGCTAATGATATTTTAGAGACGAATAGGGTATGCTCAACCCTTTCAGATAAAGACGATGGTGCTATTTCCATCTACAGTTGTGATGATCCTTCCCCGTTCTTGCCTCAACCTACCTTTGCCGAAAACAGTCAAGTGACTCTCAGTGAATGCCAGCAAAACCGTGAAGACCATATTGAAAGCAGTATTGCTGAATTTCCTAGGCAAATGGTTGAGAACCAAACAGATCTGTTGAATCAAACCATTTTGCAGCCCACAACACATTTTGCTGAGCATCCACCTGTAGAAACACCCGTTAGCACTTCGGGGATAAATGTTGCAGATACGAGGCCTATTCCTGCTTCTTCTACTACTAGTAGTCATTATGTACAAGCTGCAACTGATGTAGGAATTCCTTCGCCACTACACCATGATCCACTTCAAAATGAGCTGGAGAGAATAAGGAAAGAAACTGACCAGATTATTATTATCCATGAAGGCAGAGTTAGTATCCTTTTATTTAACTGTCTCGTCTTTGATGCTAAATGAAGCCCTAGGTGTTTTTTTTTAATGAAAACTTCCTTTCCATTTTGCAGAAGCAGCAGTTAAATGATGAGTGTGAGAAGGAGATAGCTGAGGTGGTTGCTCAGATTCGTAAAAAGTACGAGACCAAAATTCAGGAGCTTGAGAGTGAATTTCTCTCTAAGAAGAAACAGCTGGAGAGCAATTACAAAAAAGTTTTCATGAATAAGATCTTGGCTGAGGCTTTTAGTTCCAAATGCAGGGATGTTAGAGTCTCAAACTCACCAGCCACGCAGCAAGGTATTTGATATATGTGATGATGTCAGCCATGTGGAAATCGTAAAATTCAATGTCTAAAGTGTCTTGCAAGCCCTAATTTCTTATTTATTTTGGCTGTTTAACCTGTCATGTTCAAATTTAAGCAAATTAAGTTTCTTATGCTATAAAAATTTGAGTGATTTAAGGCCTATTGGAATCTTACAATGTCATGCAGCAAAAAATTAGTCCCAGTTCCATGTTAGGTGATCATTTTTGTTATAAAATACATTTTCAATTCTGGTTATTTGACTTCTGAAATTCTTGTTTGTGTCATTGTTAAATAATCAGAAATTTTTACTCTCAGGACTTGCTGACTGTTCTTTAATGAGTTTGATGGGCAAAAAAGTGAAAGGTTAGGTATTTAATTATTGATTATGAAATGACAGGAATAGTTAAGATTTTATTCATTGAGACTACAAAAATGTCATCAATTGAGCATTATTGTTATGAAAGCTGACCACATTTCTCTATAAAGTACCCGACTAGAATTGTGGGAATTTACGGTCTTAACTACACAATGAAGCTATGCAACTGTTACCATTGTATAAAACCTGAGCATCTTCTTAATTCAGGATATTTGAGTTTCTATAATGAGGCTTCAGCTTCCATAGATGAAGTTAACTTTTTAATGACAAATTATAAATTGCTATAATCAAGTAGCTTTGATGTAGGACGAGCAGAATATATATCAAATTAGTGATTAGAATCCACAGAACTTACAAAGTCTGGCCGCTAGAATTTGTGTTTTAGGTTTGGGATTTTAGCTTAGGTTCAAATTTCAAGTTAGGAGTGGCTGGAATTTTAATAATGGAATGTAGAGAACTAGAAATCACTCCTAAGGTCAAGAATCATTCTTTGAAGAAAGCTTTACACTTTTAATTGAAAACTAAAGTTTATAGAAAAATATTGAGGATCTTCAATAAGTTTTCAAGTACTAAACAATTAGGATAACATATCTTACTACAAAACTTGGTACAAACTAAATTTCAGCCTTAGTTGTCTTTTTTGTCACCTGAACTCTTACTCTTCATCCTATCAAATTAAAGTTTGCAGTTAATTGCTTTGCCCTTTTTTATTTTCTTATAAACTCCAACTTCTTTTGCATCAAGCTTAATTGGTTGAAATTACAAATTCTAGCACTTGGTGGTTGAGTAACTTGCCCTCTTGTGTATCTTCTGTACACTCTTAAAGCTCTTCTCTATCAAGCTTAATTTTGAAGTTGCGAATTCAAGAACCATTTTTAGGTTCAGGGGAAAGTTACCCCTGAACCAGTTGTTCAGCCCCTTCATAGGGGTTTAGTTACCTGCATGTGTCTTTAATGTCATAAAACCTGCCTACTTGTTGATGCACCAACTTTTAATTCAAGGGATTTGGAATCCTGTAACTTTCCTTAGCATGTATTTACTATAACACTATTTGTTCTCTTATTTTTCTCGTTGATGATGCATTTATGCCTTTTTTTTTCATCAGAATTGTCCTCTAGTTTTCTGCTGCAACTACTTCAGCTGTCCTCACAAGACTCTGCTCAGAGGCCTGTTACTGGTTTGAACTTGGCTAGTTCTCCAGCAGCCAGTTTGCAAACTGCTACACAAACGACTCCTGCACATCAACCATATGGTGCAACATCAAATGTTGTCTCCTCTTCCTCCGTGCCCTTTTCTGGCACCTCAACCAGATCATCCCCCTTAAGCTCTATTTTGCCAATAACAGGCAATGCTGGTACCTCAACCAGATCACCCCACTTGAACCCCATTTCATCACCTATTCCTGACACATCAACCAGAGCAGCCCATTTAAGCCCCATTTCGCCAGCAATAGGCGGCCTTGGCACTTCATCTAGATCAGCCTACGTAAGTCCTATTTTGCCACCAATAGGCAATGCTGGCACTTCAACCATATCCCGCCACTTAAGTCCTACTTTACCACCAATAAGCAATCCTGGTACTTCACCTCACTTAAACCTGATTTCACCCCCAGTAAACAATCCTGGGGCCTCAACCAGACCACCCCACTCGAGCTTCATTCCACCAACAATTACCAATCGTCAACTTGGGAGTGATATTAGAACTCCTGCTCCTCACTTGCAACGTTTCAGACCTTCAGCATCAGTAGGTTCTAATACTGCATCTGTTGCGCATAGCATGCCATGTCAACAGGTGGTCTCTAGTGCCCTCTCCACTCCCACGCTTCATAAGCTTCCAGTACAAATCCAACCATCAATACATCAATCTGATCCTCAAAGTGGAGTCCAGTGGTCTGAAAATGCAGCAAACCTTCCACCAATTTCAAGTTCGTCACTATCGGCAATTGAGTTGCTTATCGATGTTGATTCGGTTCCACCATGCAGTTTGCCTCCACTAACAGCTACGGGGTCTAACTGGGATCAATTGCTCGTCCCTAACCAGTTCGATGGTGCACCAACAAATACATCGTGTGAAAATGATGTCGTCTGTTTGTCAGATGAAGACTGACTAATAAGGACTGGTTTTAGTGAAGTTTACGAACTGCATTGTGGTAATGGCCTGGGGACCGCAGTGACTCTTAACTGTATCCTTCTTGTACAGCATTACAGGTAGCACATGTTCAAATTCCCATGTAGGTGTAGTTTCGTATATATCTGTTTGTACGGCTTATTGGGATCATCATACTGAATATGGTGCCGTTAGGAGGCTGCCTATTTCATGTAAGTTTTTATTATCTCAGTTACCGGCGTCCTTTGTGTTTGACAAAGATGCCACCTTGATGAAAAACATTTCTTTATTTGTAAGTTTTACATAGCTAGCTAACCACCTCGAATGGTTTAGCTCAGCAGCGAAGATTTGACAAAGATACCTCCAACAATGAGCCCATTTGGATTAAATGAGCATAAATAGATATATCTTCAAAATTTTGGATTAAAAAACCGTTTCCAGTTTCTAACATAATATTTTTTATTGTAATTTTACCCCCAAAAAATCGTCTTATTGTCACCAGTAACTAACACTTTTAAAAGTCAACGTATTAGCGGGCGCCTATGTTAAAATCAGACTCGTGCCTTAACCTCTTGTCTTCTTTTTACGCCTAAATTCGGAAAATGATGGATCGTCATATAAGGAAACTCAGTTGAGGAACTTTTAATTTCTTGTTTGAAAAACATAAGCTGCATAATTTTGAATTACCATTTTCTTTGCTGTCGTGTCGTTAGAACAGACCAATCAACAGATAAGTGGAATATCGAACACGACGACGGATAGCAGTTTAACAGTCAAAGCGCATGAAAATTCAACGAAAAAGTGGGAAAGTACTGCCATAAACTATATATTTTTTATATCCCCATTTGAAATTTCTGCTCCATAAGAGAAGATTGAGCGCTCATATAAGACTGCTCCTAGAGGTTTCTTGGTGTACTTTGATCTAATATCTGCCAAAAAAAGTCAGACAAAGCACAGTTGGGAGTGATGATTTTGGTTCTAGTATAGCAAGCTGGCTTAAAGTACCTTATAAATAAGCGGTGGACTTCACTCGAGGCAAGTAGGCATAGCCATGTTATGCTAAAAAGTAAAACGATCACCCTACCACTTATTCCAATGCCCATACAAGTTGGTAGTAGCACTCGCACCCGCACCATTCCTTATAAATGCAAATAAATTTGACTTGACGCAAAGAGTGGCTTTTGACAACTGTATTGTGTATGTAACAAATGACATTCATGCTTGACACCACACCCTGTCAATTTCCTCAACTGCATAGACTATCATTAATTCAGCACCAACATTCGGTCATCTCTCTCAAGCACTCACCTGTTAGGTTTTTTATCATTCAAACTTGAAGGGTTGGCGACACCACACAATTTTAACAGGTACCCACCTAAGACTTTTTAACTTCTTCTTTTTTTGTAACCATAATATTCATAATAACATGCAGACGAAGTATTCTATGATATTACATATTTAATTATATTATATTATAAATTATTCTTTCAAACAATATTTTATTATTATAAATCTTTTCATCCTTTTAAATAAAAATTTGTTAATATTACATTTATTTACGTTATATTTTATTATAAATCATTCAATTTCATTATAAACCATACGTCAAACCTAAGTATAGCATAAAGTAATAAAGTTTCACTCTTTGCATGCATAGCTCATTTTGCCTCCTTTGTAGACTTCATGTTAATAATCCTCTGTTAGCAACTTGTCCTGGTCTTTCTTCATAGCTCCCTTGCTTTGACGTTTGTGTAGCTTAATAGATATTTAATTCATCATTTTTTTCCCTTCTTTTCAAAAGGATTCATTCTTCAATGAGCATTTTCATCTACAAAATTTTTTAAAAAAAAAAATAGTTGATGCTTGTCTAAAAATTCGTCTCTCACATCCTCCATTCTTGCTGCCAAATTCACTCTTTTTCACTTGTTTTTCATCTCTCGTTTTTGATTTACCATAAGTATTTGAATTTTTCTCAAGCTTTTGTTCTTATCCTTTCCCCTTAGTCTCTTCTGCTCACCATCACAAATCTTGAGTCGATCCTTATAAACTTGCAGCCTGCATAAGCACTATATCATATAGTACCTTATACCTCCCAATTAAGAAAGAAATTAACTGCTTAGCTACCCTAACTTTTCACTCTCATTCAATTATTATAGATTATATTATTTAGGGTATATTTTAGTTTGTAGTCTCAAATTCTCCATTAACTATACACTTATTGCATCCATATAACTTTATCTCTCTATGATCATAATACAAATTCGATCCTTGTTGGAATACCTTGTACGGAAGATATTGTAATATCTCATTATTCAATCATATCGTCCTCTCCCACATACATACTACTAATGCCTTTTTAATGACCAACATCATCCCCTCTTTAGGTCTCTTGATATACTTATTATCACAAGCATTTTTCAAGTTAAGCATATCATCATCCACTTTCTCTTCACTCTTGGATACATATTTTACATCCTCTCTTTTAGTAGTTGGGTCACGTTGTTATCAAGATATGACATCTTTATACTTCTCTAACTTATCCCTCATCTTCCTATATTGCCTGATGAGATGCTGATATTGACCTCTTACAATATTCAGGATTAACTCCATGTCTATCCCCACTCTTTCCTCCTCGTTCATTTCCTTGTCTTTGGATGAGCTTTTCTTTCAACTTTGACTCGTAATGAACTTGGAAGAAAAAATTAGTAGCAAAAGTAAATTTTCATTTATTTTTCTTAAAATTCACTCTACTTATAATCTAAATTCTTGACTAAAAGTTTTTTGTAAACTATATAATCTATATCAAGAAATATAGTTTAAATATTTTTCATTTATCAAATAACTCCAAAAGAAGTAAATTGGATGAAAAACAAAATAAAGAAAAATAACTAGAAGCCAAGAAAATTTAAAAAAAAAACTTAAAAATAGGAATTGGAACCCAATTACTCCAAAAATAAAAAAAGAATAAGAACTCAATAAGAATAAATTTTAAAAAACAGAACAATTGATAAACAAGATTCTTTTATTAACCTGTAAAATCGAGGAAATAAGAAACAAAACCTAAAAATGAATTATTTTTTAGAATATTATCCACAAACAATGCAAACAAGAAAATTAAATGTACAAAACAAAGACACAATAATGATGAAAATGTAAACAGGCAATATCAAACTAAAAATTTAGGTTTTTATACAAAATATGATATGAATTCTCCCAATAAAAATTATGATATTCATTATTATTATTACGTAATCAAACACTATTATATCTTGACAAGTTCAATTTAAGAAAAACACAAAATTACAAAGATAATTCACAAAATTACAAAAATGATATGAATGGCCGCACTAAGAGAAAAAGATTGAGAGTGATAAGATTAACAGTTCTCGCCCAGTGGAGGCGAGTAGGGTAGAGGAGGGATTGCGAGATGAGGCCCAACTGGATTGGTTATGCTTTGTTGATGGTGCAATATTTATGGAGCGATGTCTATATGACTATGGGGCTGTATGCCAAGATGAGGAAGGAAATTTCGTGAAAGCAGTATCGGGTTATTTTGTAGAGCGTTGTAGTGCAGATGTGGTTGAAGCTGTGGCACTGCAGGAAGCGTTAACTTGGGTCTTACCTCTTTATTAGGGTAGAGGGACTTTTTACTCAGATGCTCAAACTGTAGTTTCTGCTATGAATAATTCTCATGATTCTTAGACTGAATTTGGTAGAATCATTTTGGAATGTAAGTAATTATTACACGCCATACCTCATATCAAGGTCGGTTGGGTTCGTAGGCAAGCCAATATTGAGGCTCATAACTTAGCAAGAGTCTCACCTTTATATGCTAGCCGTTGTAGTTGGGATTTCTTCCAAATTCTCTGATTAATGTTATTGATATTGACTTTATTTCAAAAAAAAACACCTCTTAGGAAACATACCAAAGTCAATTTGTTTTAAAAAGTTTAGCGTGCGTAATAATGACGAGTCTGACATCAATTATAAGTTCAACTCTAGCATCTTGTTCAATCTGCAAACCTTGTGTTACTTACATTTTGTAACCCTTTCTAAAAACTTGTTTCTTCACTTGATTTAACAACATAAGCTTGACTTCAGTCTCTTAGAGATCAAAACTTTGCTTCGTGCATAAAGATCATCGAAAACTTGTTTAACCTTTTTTGTTTTACTCTGAATGAATCTCCAACAACTTTGGACGCTTCAGTTGAATTATAAACAACCTACTCAAACCCCTTCTAATGCTTTGAGTTTGTTGTATAACCTGAATTGATGCTTTGATTCCCGTAATATTTTGTTTTTTGTTTTTAAATTTCACAACGTGAAAAGAATACAAAAAGTTAATGTAATCCCGCCTGACAGATGCCTGGTGCTCATACATACATTCATTGGCCCCTCCCAAATGCCTTTTTAGATGTAAAGTTCATTCCTCCCATCCCAACATGAAATTTATCTGCTTTTGAGACCATGAGCAAATACCAAGTTAATTGCTTCTCATGAAATGAAAAGAGAGGTCTCTTGCATTCATAAATTTTTAAAACTTAGTGGATAGCAATCGAGTAAAGTGTTCACTGATACGGCTCCTTTGTGGCGTTTATACAACTTTTTTTAGGCTTAAATTTATGCTACTTTACGCGGGCAAGTCAACATAAAAAGGCAGAAAGCAGGCTTTTGTGAGGGAAAGATTAGCATCTCTCCCCCTTTAATTGGGTTCTTAAACAAAATGGGTATTTTAAATTGGTTTTGATTTATTGGAAATCTTAAATATTTAAAAGTAGTTTATGAGAATAAAAAATATTTACATTTTTGTTCTAAGTTTGTTTATAACTCATTCTATGTAAGGAAAAAGATAAGCATTTTTGGAACTCGTATTTCAATTAAGATTAGGAATACAATTAATATGTTCTATACTTCAACATCTTATTTATTTCTTTGTTTAATTTCAATACAATGGCATTATAGAGGTGTTTTCTGAATAATTATCCAACAATAAGAACAATTCAGTGAAAATATCACTGATCATAGAAGTAAAAAAATATGCAGCTTACTTCTGATAAATTTATGAACAATCATCCTTTATCTGATTAATAGTACATTCTTTAGTTTTTTTTCAATTTTTTAGTATTACATCATATATTATTAATTAAATAATTAACTAATTAAAACTTATAAATTTTAATATATTTTTATTCCTAATAAATCATGAACTGCATTTCTTTAAGACAATTCAAACTTGTGAGGATACTTTGTATTGATAGGAATACCTGAGAATCATATCCCTACTTAAGCTATAGGTACTTTGTGAGCAACTAGTGAGGATGGTGAGTGGGTGTCCACGCACACACATATATATTTTACCGTGACATGACCTCCTTCAATGATTGATAAAGAGTCACTTCATATTTGCCTATGGTTGGATTAAAGGTCAGCATATCTTAGAGGTATAGGACATGAAGGTGTCTGTTGTGGGTCTAGTGTTCATTTTCATTGCAAATGATCTTCAAGGATTTCTATGAAATTATATCTGTGCTCAGGTTATAAGAACATGGGGTGTCTGTGTGGGCTCACCACCTTTCACTAAGTTTCAAGTGGATGACAAGGATTCGACAAAAACAAAGCTCCTCCAAGCAGAAATACAGATACTGCAGATCATGTAGACTGCTTTACAAAAACATTTGACAAGAAAAAGAGGCATGTGAATCTGATATCTGGTTTGGTTTTGGGTCCATCAAGCTCAAGCCCCCACTTGGTGCTGTCCTGAGAGCTACCTATGTTGAGTTAATAAGGTTGTTGAGAACTAAAATGGGATAGCGAGTGCAGCCATTGTGGCTGTGTGGCATAACAAGAATACACCATTTTCTTACCAGAACAACTGCAGACTTATAATATTAATTTCTTAGCTGTTCTCAAATTTGATTTTGGTATGTTTCTTAAGCAACTTCATATCCATACCGAATACCAAATTAGGTGCACCACTCCGAAAGCTTAAGAAGACTCCGACACGAATGTCCAAACTTACATGAAAGGACAAAAACAGCTAACAACTTCACACAGTTGTTGTATCGTACCCAAGTGGCTGACTTCCATGTTTGTGTTTGGGGTCAGACATCCATCATAAGACTACAGAAATTTAACCAATACACTAACACATATTGCCCCACTTCATCATTCTTCTTTATAGGCATCTCTTCTAACGTTGAAAAGCAATGACTCGGGTATCTCGCACGGATTGGTTTTGGTTGGAACACCAAACCTGCAATATAGGAGTTAGATGTACACCATCTACTACACCACAACAAGATCTTCCTGTATCACTTTTAGTCAATTTTTTAAAGTTGTAAGCAGGATTAATCAATACAGCCACCGCCAACTTGCAAAACAGAAGGTAATTAATCAACAATTTCCTGTTTCAACTCGAGGTAAAAACTAAAAGGGTCTTGGAGTTAAATATTCACTACTTTAATTCGTGAAAGTGGAAAAGAGTCGATTTATTATTTGGAGAAATCAGTGTGAGATGTGAATTAATTACCTTTTCCAGTGTCACCTTCACAGTTGGATAAGGCTTCGATCACTTTCATGCATCACAAGTTGTGCTTCGGGGCCTAAGATAACATAATCAAAGACTAAATTAATTTACAATTAAACATTAATGAATTCTTACTTGTCTTTTTCAAAAAAAGAAATATAGTAATTGGAGACTATTTTTATTTATCACAAGAGACAGCAACCTCTTACCTCATACTTTCTACTATTTATCTATGTTTAGATTATAAAATTGTTAATAAACAAAACAAAAGAAGAAACTGTGTACATAAGAACAAACAATGCAGTATTCAAAAGCAGGAAAACTGATGATGGCATTAACATATTCTATGGGTCCCTTAGTTGGCCTAGGTGACTGCATTACATTGATGAAGAGTTTGACCAATTGAATTGCTTGAAATGGGAATTGAACCGACTTTAAATTTTCAATTTGGTCAGATATTGTTATTTTGTTCAATGACTTAGTTGTATGTCATTGACTATAAAATAATATTGTGAAGGGGGGATTTTTATAATATTCCTAAAATTAAGGTATAATTAAATGCTCAAGTTAGAATAGTCGTGAAAATGAATGTTGTGGTAGTGATATTTGTGGATGATAAATTCTCCGGAAGCATATGATAAAGTTAGTGGCAATAGTTATTGTCAACTAAATTCACAATGATGTTGTATTGAAAAGACAAGCATGGTCAAAACTCAAAATGCCAAAACCAACAATGAGGTGAAGTAAGTAAACTCCATGTCCATACCACCTCAAAATTATGGGCACGAGAAAGTAGGTTTGGGACATGCCATGAATTAAAACCACCGTCAAAAGTACGCCAATACCAGAATAGCTTGGGATGAATGAAACCAATTTAATTTTAGTATAGTCACTTTTTGATTTTTACATATTAACAATCAATTATATGATTATTTGTATTTTAATAATTTGATTTTTAGAGTAAGTTTCATTAAGTCTTGGAATTAGCGAGCTAATTTATTGACCTGATGTTAAAAATTTTTTAATAGTAAAACATAGGTTTGAAAATGAGAATCTCTTTTAAGCTAAGATTTCCAATCTTGAATATGTCATGACAAAGTTGGTAAGAATTTAGTGTCGAATTAATTGGAAAACAATATAAAATTATTTTATACCCATCACAAAATTTTGAGTTATATAAAAATATAAATATAAATATTTTTATTAATTTTAATAAATAACATTGTAAAATGTTTAAAATTGTAATTATATCAAAATTTAATGAAATTTATTTTATAATTTAAAATAATGATATGTAAAATAGCATAGCAGCCCTGAGGCCGGCGAGCAACTTTGGCTGGTAAAGCAAAATGGAGTAATAATAATTCTAACAAAATGGCAATAATGTAATAAACCCGAAAGCAAGGGACAGACGTTAAAAATGGTACTGAAAACGTAACGTGACACGTTTTATTCCTAACAGCTACATAATCGTATTCTCAGAGTATAAATGCTTTGACCATATAATCTGAAAGGACAAAGTTACCCTTAGCTTGTAAATTTAATAACCACAAAAACCTGTCTCAAATTAAATACTTGAAAAGACACTTAAAACACACGAAGTCCTTGTTTTGTTTTTAGCTTTAAGCATCCATATGTCTCTATGGGTGGCAACTACAGAGACCACAGTTTCATGATCCAACAGATCATGTCCATGGAGCAAATAGCCTCTTAGATAACAGAAAACAGATTTAGATAGAGAGAAGCAAAGCTTTTGTGTTTATCTGGAGGGATGGTAGATCTGAAAGGCATGGGGAGCAAATGGAGAAAAGCAAAGCTTTTGCTTGGTCTCAACAGCTGCCTCTACGTTCCAAAATCTACTCTTGAAGATGACTCCTTTCCTTACCCTCCGGCTCGTCTCTCCGACGCCGTTTCCCTCTCTCAGGCTGCCGTCTCCGGTGGCTCTTCCACTCCCACTCCTTCCTCTTCTGGCCTCCGTTTGTCCAAATCCGGAACCAAATCGACCTCCAAGGTGATATACTTGTTTGAGACTACGTACGCGTGTGTTTTATGGTTTTTGGGAGGTAATGTTGTTCTGTTACGGTAAATTTTGGGTTAAGCGGATTGTTAACTTGCTTCTGCTGGTGGGTAATGGAAGTTTCACGTTTTTTTTCTTTCTTTCTTTCTTCTTGTCTTGGCTTGTTTGCTATTTAGATTCGATGTTATTTGCTCAAAAATGATTGAAACGGGAAAGAAACCTGTTCCTACTGAAGTTTCTCCGTTTCCGAATCTTGGATGCGGTAGCTTGCGCTGGTAGATTTTTTATCGGTTCCTTAAAAATCTTTTTATTTAGTTTTCAGAGCAACTCAAGGAGATTTAGTTCCTTGGTAAAAATTGGATCTTAGCATAAAAGGAGGATAACATGTGTATAATGATTTAGGGAGTTGTCAATGCCAATTATTATTAACGCCTAACTGTGGTT
>JANZLC010000008.1:4840284-4856031 GCA_026413385.1 Erythroxylum gracilipes | reverse complement strand
ATTTATTTTTAAGTTTTATTTAATTTATAATTATTATTAGTAATAAAAATATTTATTTTTATTTTAAAAACAAAAATAAAATTCATAATAATTATAAAAATTAAAGTAAATAAAATAACTAATTAAAAAACTTTGAAAATAAAAGGAAGGAAGGATAGAGAGGGAGGGAGGGATACTACAAAAACTTTTGAAAATTTTGTAAAAAAGTTATCATATTTTATAAAATTTTCATTATCGGTTAGTATTGATCAGTATTGTTCGAAATCAATTAATATTTAAATTTAATATAATTGACTCTCTATTTTGTACTAATTTTAATCTGATATAATACGTATCGGTCAATACTAATCGGCGCGATATCCTAAACCTTATGATAAGATAGTGATTTATTATTTTCTAATAATCTGTTATATCTTTTGTGTATAAAATGTTAGCTCATGCTTTGAATAAATAAAATTAAACCACATTAAAGCTGAAAGAATAAAATAAAAAGCTAATTATTTACCCAAAAAAAAAATAAAAAGCTAATTGACTAGTCCTCTGTTCCCTCTTCGGCCACGTGACGCTCCTCTGTATTTGCGACACCATATCGCCACCTCGTCTTGTGTGGCAATGCTGCCTTCCTCTGCTCATATGCCCACCATTTCTTTATTTATTTATACTCTCGTGTCTCGTCACTTTCTTCTAGTCCCATTCCTCGTATTCCAATGCTCATTCTTCTCCGGTTACTTACAACCACTCAAGCTCAGGCAGCTCTTCCGTTCTGTTACATTTCTCACACAGCACCTAACTTCCTATTCCTGTACACCGTCGTTCTTCAACTAAGTCGGCCGTGAAGGCGATGGAACGCCCGGACTAACAGGCTTCACCCTTGGCCTAGTTTCTTGCTCATTGTTTGTTCCTCGTTATTTTCCATTTGTTAAGGTTAAGGTACTGTCTGTTAATTTTCCAATTATATTTACATCGCTTTTTATTTTCCTCGGCAGTAATGTATGATCGTCTAGTCTAATCTCCTGTCGGCAAATTTATTTCCAAAACTCCCCATGATGTGACACGATATAATTATATTTTGATTTTAATTTACTCTGGGATTTTAATATTAATGCCACGTCATTTCAGATCTGTTCGATAGATTCTCTACTTATATCTGACCGTTTGATTTATCTATTCAACTTGCGGGGCCCACTCATCCTGGAATAAGCAGTTTTGGTCCCCACTGTTACGTTGTCTTTTGAATTTATAACACAACGTTGAAATTCTACTTGTATTGTCCTATTGTATGCCTTAGAAGCCAAGTCTTTGTTCGTTTTTTAACCGTTACACCTATGTTCAAGTATTTTTCTATGTATCACATTTTCCAACTCTCGCTAATCATTACTTTTGAATGGGAATTTTAGAGAACTGTAGATTTTGATCGAACACAATCCAGTAAAGGGAAAGAAAGGAAGTGATGGTGGGGCTTGTAGTTGAAATTATGGATAGTTGTTAACTGGTTTAGCTACTAAATATAGCTGAGCAGTCACTTTCAGAGTTGAAATGGTGTTGTTGTCATGAAGGTGATTGATGGGTTTGTTCCTTTTTTATCCCGCTTTCTTTTTGTTTACTATATCGTAACCAATTATTCGCTGCTCTGTGTCGTATTATCTGGTCCTCATTTCGCTCTCAGTATTTACGATAATGAATGAAACACACTGTCTCTAACAAAGGTCGTGCTCATTTCGGAATCATCCATTTCTTAACGTCTCCAAGAAGATGTTGGAATTTTGAGGTCTGTGAACGTTAGCCTGGGACCATCAGTTAATGGTTGTCATAGATTGTCGTTTTATTCAATGTAGGCTTACTACACTAGCTTTATTTTACCGAAGTAACAGCCTTGTTCAGTGTTTGTGTTCGTCTTCGTTCTTTTATCAGTACCCTCGCAATTAGTTCGTTGAATTTGATTCTGGGGTACCCTCCAAAGGGGTTTGATCTTGACTAGTCATTCATTTTTCTTAATTATTTGACGTAAACTAAGGTCTCTCATCTTTCATTAAATGATATTGTTCCTTGTTCTTCAGGCACTTTTTCATTTAAGAGTTCTAGTTGTGTATCATTATCTTACAAAGATGATGTTACTAAAAGCTATTATAGAAAGATGCATTGATTTTTTGCAGCATTTAAAATTCCGTAATTCAGTGCATTTTAGAATGGTGATTGCATTTGGGTTTTGGTAGAATACTTTTCAGTTTATGCCATATAGAAACTTGGAGTGTTTGTTGACCCACCATAAGTTCACCAATTCCTAACTAAAAACACTTTACTTGTGTGAATAGCTAAATTTATGGCTTTCAATGTGTTCTGTTTACAGTAAATTCTTGTATATTGCAAATTGGTGACATTAGGTTACGGGTTGGTTGTAAGCTTTTGTTTATTCATCATAAAGCTTCATTCAACCATTCTCCTCTCTCTGTCTTCAAGTTGAACTTCTATGGCCTTTCTGTAGTCAATCTGAGTATCTCTTGCTGTTATTTTTGTTTCATGCAGATTGGGTGATCTGCGAATAAGGAGCCAGCCTCATGTCCTAATGAAGGTTCCTGAAAATTTTTCCCTTTTTTGTCTGTTTTCCTTCGTCCTCTGTTTTCTTTTTGTTTCCATTTGCACATTCACTTTCTTTCTAAGTACACCTGACAGTTTTAATGTAATTATTCTTTGCTTAGAATCTCAATAAGGTATCAATGATTTGTTTCTTGCAAATTATGTTATAACTCTCATAGTGCTTTTGGGAGCTATTTTTTGTGTTGGATGAGCAGTTTGATGTTCAGAAGATATCCCTGAAATGTTTGTGTGTCCGTCCAATACAGTAATTAATGTATACTGGATATAAAATACTTTAGATGGTTCTCTTCAGAAACCTCTTTCCATCTTCATTTCGCAACAAACGTAGCTTGCTCATCCTTTTACAAGTTTGAGATTCTTTTAGAAAGTCACCAAATGTTTGCTGATCAATGTGGTGAACTCATCAATGGTTTCCTTGTAGTTTATGCATAGAGTTGACTGAAGTTCTTTTTCATATACAATCTCAGTGGTGAAAGAAATGAAGAATCAAGTGGGAGTAGCCATTGCATGTGCCGTTGGCCTGATCTGTATCCAGCAAGGTCTTTGTGGTTAGTACCAGTTTTATACACTTCCATTGTAGTTATATGAAACAATAAAATAAAAATGCCAGTTATAATTTGAGCGCGGGGAGCTGGAGTTGTACAAGGAGTTATCTGTTATAAGTTATCTGCCATTGCCATTGAAACTAATTGTGAAGGAAGCTGATCTAACTTAATTTTAGTTGGCGCAGATGAACATCCCACTACAACAGGTCTAAACAACTGGACATGCACATGTGCATCCCCATTTCAAAGAAATGAGAGCTATGTCAAATCTAACTGTTCTGGTTCCTGTGATTGCAGTCCAGGTAATCTTCTTAAGGTGATGAACTGTTGCTTAGCTTACAGTTGTTTCTGGATGTCTAGCAGGATCTTGATTTAATATAACATTAAAATTGTTCATACAAAGAATTTAGCAACCGTGTGTTAACCTAGGAAATGAAAAGAACAAAAGGTGCCTAGCAAAGAGTTCTGTCAGTTCTTTCTGTTATATGGTGGTGCCGCATATTGATTATAAATTGGTCCAGCTTACTTTTCAAAAAAATTGGTCCAGCTTTTGTTAACCCTGGCCAATCACAAAGAGATAAGCTTCTCCTACAGTCGGTAACCAAAGTTTTCCTACAATTAATTGCATGGATTTCATAATGGGAGATAGGACAGTCAGAGACATTTAACTTGAGAAAACTCTTATACACCCCCTGTTTCTGTCATGACAGAAATCTTGTGAAAAGATGATGTCTTCACTGAACACTTGTGTTGGAACCTTGCTTTTGAGGAAATTCTTTTCAGAACTATTTGTTTTAATATATTTGAAATGTGTCTGCACTTGCATTGGTGGGCATGCCCCTATCCCCTCTTAATGCTCATTACTTATCTGTTGTCGATGGATCCCCTAAAAATTGCAATAAAAAAAAAGAAACCTTACTTTGATGCACTCTTAAATGTTTCTTCACCATCTTCTCATGGTGGGAACACTCATGAGATGGGCATAGTTTGCAGTCCAATAGTTACCTCAATGACAAGCCGGTTCATTGCCCCTTATTGGAAGGGATATATTCTATCTTCCATTCAACTTCTTCTGCATTGCGTATTGTACTTTGAAACATAGTATTCTAAAGATTACAAATTATACGTCTGCACTCGCATTGGTGGCCATGCCCCTATACTTTCTTAATCTTCATTACTTACCTGTTGTTGATGGCTGCCCTAAAAATTGCAACACAGACAAAGAAATATTAAATTTTTGCAGTCTTACATGTATCTTCACAGTCTTCTCACGGTGGGAACACTCATGAGATTGGCATAGTTAGCAGTCCAATACTTAACCTAATGGCAAATCAGTTAGCAGTCCAATACTTACCTTATTGATAAACCAGTTCACTGCCTTTTGTTGGAAGTAATACATGCTACCTTCCATTTTACGCATTGTGTATTGTACTAGCATAGTATTATTGGGATCATTTTGCTTAATCTTCCTGTAAATTGGACTGAGTTGCAAAGACTTGCCTGTGGATGCTGGCAAACATGTCTTGTGATTACATGGAAGTTAACTCTTAGATCTTTATGGCTGGAAGCCCAGACAATATCAAGTGTCTAACAAAATCTCTCTTGTTTTTTGACAGCGGCAGGACCTAGTGACATTATATGGAACTGTAAATGTGCTGCGGAGGGATTTCCTAAAGTAGTCGCTGATAATCATGATACCACATGTTTTACAGCCTGCAACTGTACCACCGGTACTTAAATTTTTCCCACCTGCATTGGGACTTCCATCTTTGACATACAGTTCAACACGATTGTATTTTCATTGTTTAAATTGGGAGCCTCGTGGTATGTTTCATAGTTCTAAAGATTCGACATATTTATTCAATTAGTCAAACTTTTCCTTCTCAAAAACTTTTAGTTTGCAATTAAGACATCACGGGGATATATAATAAACAAGGTTTCATATAGTAGAACCATGACACAGTTTGCTTCCGATTGTGAATTGCGTATCTAAATGAAGATCTTCAATGATGTTTTGTATCTTGTGATACTTCAATCTTTTACATATATTCACTGTAAGTGGTAAATTTTCTTAGAAGTTACCTATCTCATGTTTATTACTTCATTCTCAATAGGACCTGTCGATGAAGCCCCAGCTTCCAGAAATCACACATCTAGCAGAAGAATTGTAGTGATCATTCTTTTACTATGTGTTGTATTTGCAACACTTGCATTTGTTGCTGCAATAACATGCTATGTCTACCAAAAGGACAAGTGTCCTGTACAAGCTTCAGTATTCTCATCAGACAGAGAAACAAGTTGCAATAGTGCTACTAACTTAATAAGTCACAGAGCATCTTCAGTCTCAGAAAGCAAAGTTAGTATCTATTTCCCTGCCAATTCTTTTTCAGGTGGGTGAGATTTGCCCTAGCCATAACTTGTCCAAATATCTAGTCAACTGAACTATTCAACTATAGTTACTTCTGTAACTTTTATCTTTCCCCAAAATTTCAGGTTGTTTTGGCAAGTCTTCTTTGTTGTATAGGAGTAAAGCAGAGATAATACATGGAACCGTAGTCAACTTTTCATACTCTGAGTTGGAATATGCAACGGATAAGTTCTCCCATTCCAATCTTATAGGACTGGGGGGAAGCAGTTATGTCTATCGGGGCATGCTTAAAGATGGTAGAACTGTGGCAGTTAAGCGTCTCAAGGCTCAGGGGGGACCTGATGTAGATTCTGTCTTCTTAACAGAGGTAAGTCCTCAGCTAAGCTATACTTTTTGGGTGATATAACTGATTCTGTCTGCAAATGCATTTCAAGAAACAAATCATTTTTGCTCCACAACATCCCACCATCCTTATTTTTTCCTCAGGTAGAGCTGTTATCTAGACTCCATCATTGTCATGTGGTGCCTTTGATTGGCTATTGCTCAGAATTATTCGGGAGAAACTCTGAGAGGCTTCTAGTATTTGAATACATGCCTAATGGTAACTTGAGGGATTCTTTGGATGGAAGTTTGGGTGAAAATATAAACTGGGAAACTCGTGTTGCCATTGCAATCGGAGCCGCAAGAGGCTTGGAGTACCTCCATGAAGCAGCAGCTCCAAGAATTTTACATAGAGATATCAAATCCACAAATATTCTTTTGGACAAAAATTGGAGAGCAAAAGTAAGACATACAAGATTGTGTGTTGACAATTATTTCAAGTATTGAAATGACCATTTGCTGACTACAAGGGTACATATTAATTCAAAACATGTATTCTATGCATCACACATCATAGAGATCCTATATTAAAGTAAATGGTAGCATTATTAGTTTTATTGATTCTAGCATAATTGATGCACGTGTATACTACAACTATGCAGATTAACGATCTTGGTATGGCTAAACATTTAAGAGATGATGGAGTTCCCAGCAATTCCAGTTCTCCAGCAAGAATGCAAGGCACTTTTGGCTACTTTGCTCCTGAATATGCAATGATTGGAAGAGCCTCTCTTATGTCAGATGTTTTTAGTTTTGGGGTAGTTCTCCTTGAGCTTATCACCGGTCGGCATCCCATCCACAAAACAACCACTAAAGGAGAAGAAAGCCTTGTCTTATGGGTAAAGCAAAGCATAATAGTGCTAATCACATCTACATTTTGATGTCTTTCTTAGCTGATGATTGATGATCTGCGCCTGGTCATATGCATTAATAATCTATCAGGATGCAGAAATTATCTAAAAATATATAACATGTTTGCTGCAACCATACACCAATGTTGTTTGCATTCCTATCATGCAGGCTACTCCGTATCTTCAGAATTCTAAGCGAGTAATAACAGAATTGCCTGATCCACGATTGAAGGGGAATTTCCGAGAAGAAGAATTACAGATAATGGCTTACCTAGCCAAGGAGTGCTTGCTATTGGATCCTGACGCTCGACCTACCATGAGTGAGGTTGTACAAATTCTCTCAACCATCTCACCTGACAAATCTAGGAGGAGAAACATTCCTGTAAATCTTTTTCAGGTAAGAAATTATTTGAAACCTATTTAGGTGCTTCTTTACGTCTTAAGTCATTGCCTTGGCTCAACAATTTTAATAGATAACCTTTGACAAACTGCAAACATGTCAAAAATACTGAAGAGTCCATACCTAGGCGATTATTTTGAAAACACTTATTACTAGAAGCCGAAGTCATAATTAGCTTGCCTTTATGCAACCAATTGCTTTCTTTCCTATACATGCCTAACTCTTTTCTCCAATCTTGACCAAATAGCTTGATCATTGGAATTGTCTCAACACTAATAGTTCATATCGCACTTAAGTCTTAGCATCCAACTTGTGTTTTTATATTTATTAAAGCATTTAGTTTGGAGTGTAAATATCAAATTCTGTTGTCTCACCAACAAAAGAAAATCTTCTCTTGTGGCAAATCAGTCGCGATAATCTATATAATTGATAATAACTCAACACAAAGCTTGTGTTTCTAATTATCACAACACAAAGGTTGTGTTTCTAACTTTGTGCTGTAAAACATTCTAACGCAATGAAAAGTTTCGTGTGTTTCATAAATTGATACGACTAACTACTAACTACTTATGCAGATGTCTCCCATCAGTAGTGCGAAAACTGGGTTTCCACTGGAAGTTGATAACGAAGCTTTAGATGTTGACCACAGTGTCGTCAATAGGGAAGCAGTAGCAGAGACTGTTTCAACAGAGCATATGGAGAGATTGATCCTCTCGACTTCAAAAGCTCGGAGTTGGCGTGCTACAGATGATGAAGCTGTGGACTTAATGGAGCCACGATTGGAATCTTTTTGCATGGTTAATTTTGGATCTACATGACAAGATACCTTTACAAGCCAAAAATATTCGATCACATGTATACATGGTCTGGTTAACTTTAAAGAAAGCAAGGGTTTTCGGGGTTTGTAAATATATTTTACGTAATGTTTTGAGGACTTCACCATTAGGTTCTTTAAGAAACAGAAAAAGAGGTGGTCACATATTTGTTTTCTTCTAGCAGCTGTTAATGTACAGCAAAAGAAACATTTACAGAATATCCATGACCTTGTGGTTTGGAGGTGGCATTATGCTCTCATTGACTGAATTGCCAATCTTAGGTACTACTGTGATATCTTATGTGCAAAGGTGGCAATGCTTTTCATAAACACCTGTCTTGTTCTATTCAATGTAGGAATTGAAATCCCTAATTTAGCTCCTCAAATCTTCTATGTCAGCAACTCTGGCCTTATTTTGTGTCATTCAATCCTAGCTATTTATTTATGTGGGCCTTCACATAAATGAGTGGCTAAGATTGAGTGGCATAGGGTAGGGCCAGAGTTGCTGGCACAGAAGATCACATCTCCTAATTTAGAGATATGTTCGTTAACAATCCTGTTTTGAAGAAAGAAATGAGAAAGGAGCAAATATTTTGTCAGCTCACGGGGAATTCAGTGGAGCAATGCAAGGGAAAGGATCCCCAGTTAATTATTCCTGGAATTCAGTGGAGCAATGCAAGGGAAAGGATCCCCAGTTGAAGTAACTGTACTTGTTCCTGAGCTAGACTTTTGTTTCTGTGGTATTTGAGCCTGGCTATCCACCTTTCTGAAGCTCTGCTTTGTGAATTGCCATTTTTCTCTTTTGACGGAACTTTATAAGTTTTGAATATATTTATTAGAGGACTGTATTAGTTAAGTGACATTTGATAACCAAAATTCAAATTAATTTTGGAGGATAATAAAAGTCATACATTATATTTATAAATAATAATTGAATAAAAAATTATTCATCTGAAATTGCAAATATTAATTAAATTAAATTATTGATTCATTCAATTAGTAATCGATTATTTTTTTAATTCACACTTTTTTGTGTGTGTCTCCACCTATTTGGTCAAGCTTATCGTGTGTGCTGCCTATGGGACATGGGTTGTCGGAATCCGTAACGTAAAAAACTTGTACAACTCTGGCTTCTGCCGTCTTGGGGCAAGACTTCTGGAAAACTAATTTTGAAAAGATAAATGCATATAACTATCATTTAAATAGTATTATTATTGATACGTAAGAACAATATTGTTTTCTTGGTGACACGAGAGCACCTGCGATGTCACTTTCAGGTGTAAAAGAGATCTGAAAGTCGATTCGTAAGGCCCATCATTTGGTGGAGGAACACGTTGAACCGAAGTCAAGTGAGAGTGATTAATGCTGACGCGGGGGATTTCTGCTGTTTGTCCATCCACATTACACTGCTCATTGCCTTAGAATAAGACAAACTATAACCACCTAACATTAGATATATAGTTATAAATTTATAAAAATAGAAGAGACGGCAGAACATTATGAAGTCAAACTCAATTTGGAATGAGATGAGAACAGATTATTATCCAGGGAAATGGGAAAGGGTTAAGGATGTTTTAAACTTCAGAATCGTTGAGTGCACAGTCACATACGCTAAGGAAGTGGGGCCATTATGTCCACACAGAAGTTATGGGACTTCAATGGCTACCATTGCTTTTCACGTTTCTACGCAAATGTCTCAGTAGTACCTCCTTGTCCCTTCAAACTTGTGATCTGCATTTATTGAACAATGTGATGAGTTGCTCTACGTTGGTTCTACGCAACCAAATTATTTCCAGGTGGGAACTGGAGTCCTTAAAAGCCCGAGTCACTTTAGTTCTTTTTGACAACAAAGTATCACAAAGTTCGCTTGCGACAACTTCTTTTCCTTTATTACACGATGCTAAAAGTCTATGGACGTAATCGCCTGTAAGATGACGTAATACTGCAGACATTCATCTCTTCATCTTTCGACTGGCCTACAAAGGAATTCCCATTATTTAACATATTTGTTTGCCGATTATCGAAGTCAGTAATTCACTTGGCTCCACATAATAAGTTGTCGAAAGCTACTGTTCGCATATAGCATATCAGATCGAAAGCTACTTGAGTGGAACTTAAGCCAAAGTCAAAGCAATGTATATTATATTTTCTGAGAGGTTCCAAATTTGCAATCATTAATCAAACTGAAGCTAACAGAGGATAATTGTACATATTTTTAATGAGAAATTAAAATAAAATATAATTGAGTTCTCAAATGACAAAAATGGAATGTCCTTTTTTAATTTTCTTCTTGTATTGGACAAAACCATCGTCTATGCCTTCTCGTCGTTTTCCTTGCAAAATTTTAAAATACTAAAACTGATTGATTCATACAGAGCTGTTCCCTTGTACATGGTAGCAACTGTACATTTTATCTATTTTCTCTTCCGCATTCTGTTTGTAGGCGAGAGTGACGAGAAGACAGTTCCATGCTACTACTCCTATAATGGAAAATTTTGCTTTTTCCGGGTTTTGGCTATTTCCTGTGAATTTTCTATGTGCTGCAACTAAGCTATAAAGATCAAATAGCTAAAGAATTTATCTTTGAGGAAAGTTACTTGTGCGCCCTACTATCTCCTATAACTGATTTTTACACGTCTTTAAAGAGCTCAATGTTGAACAATGTAATCTCAAAAAGTCGCTTCCTTTAAGTAGTTTCCTTGGTTAGCATTTCAGATAGTTTCCTGGATATATGGCTTTTCATGTTTTTTGTTCCCCTCATTTTATTGCACTGTTTATTGCCGTGAATGAAAAACTTGATGATGAAGACTGAGTTTAATTAATCCACTTGGAGTTCTCCACTACCAGGGAAAGGGTATACCAGTTTTTGTTTAGGGCCCCACTATCTGATTTTGTTTAATTCATTCATTACCGTTCTTGGTACTTGGTTCAAGGAAGGTATCATAGTTTTACGCTTCTGGGCCGGTTTTACAATGACACAATCAATATCTTTAAGGGTGACTAACAGTTTCACATGTTTCTCCTCTAATGTCATATTTGGGTTTAAGAAAGTTAGCTATTCCTAAGTACTGTGTCACTTGCAAGTTGTCGCAGACTTGGAAGTACATTAAAAATAAGTTGTCCACATGTTGACTTTAATCCTGCCTGAAAATGTGGGATAGCCTTTTAAAAGCCAGCTTTGCCTAGGGGTTGATTCAGATCTTCGTACCTCATGTTCACATGACACCTGCTGATAGGAACCAAAGATGGTCTTCTTAGTTTCCTCTGGCTCTCAGCTCATGGCTTGTCAATTGTGGTTGATTTAGCAACTCATGTCTATAAATACTGATAACCGACGTAATATGTCTCCACCTCTGGAAAATCTCTCGTCACAGAGCAAATACATCAATTGACGATTAACCAGTACTTACAGAATGGACTATGGTAATTCAAGATCTGTAAGGTTTGTACCTTTGTTGTTCATTCATTCATATAATTTCTTGCTATTTAGAGCTTTTCTTTCTAATGAGTAAAAGGATTAGAACTTGAGATTTAGTTGCAAATTTTCAGCTTTAAAGATGATCTTGAATTGACAAAGCGCCCACCAGCCAAAGGAGATGGTATCATTAAGTTCATGTATAATATTGATGGTGCACAAATAGCAGAATCCAGTGGGAGGGGTGGAAAATCTTTGAAAGCTAAAGTATTATCCAGAGTTTTCTCTGAGGATTATGAAAGAGTGAAGAAGAAGATACTGGATCCTCGCGGGCCAATTATTCGTAGATGGAATAAGATCTTTTTAGTAGCATGCTTAGTTTCTTTGTTTGTCGATCCTCTCTTCTTTTTCTTGCCCAGAGTCCAGGATGAAGTGTGCATAGCTATTGGAACACTTCTTGAGGTTGTACTCACAATCGTTAGAACAGTAGCTGATATCTTTTATATGATTCAGATTTATATCCGTTTTTATACTGCTTATGTTGCTCCTTCGTCCCGTGTTTTTGGGAGAGGGGAGCTTGTTATAGACTCTAGAAAGATTGCTTCAAGGTACGTGCAGCAGTATTTCTGGGTTGATCTTATTGCTGCCCTGCCTCTTCCTCAGGTGTGTTGATTCCCAATATATAATCCCAAACAGTGGTTTCCTTATGATATGAACATTGAAATGGTTCAAATTAAGGGCTAAATCTGTTTTTATTTCTTCATTCCAGGTGCTGATTTGGGTTATCATCCCAAACCTTGGTGGTTCAACTATGGCAAACACCAAAAATGTGCTTAGGTTCATCATCATTTTCCAGTACCTCCCAAGACTCTTTCTTATTTATCCACTCTCCTCACAAATTGTAAAGGCTACTGGTGTTGTGACTGAAACGGCTTGGGCAGGAGCTGCTTATAATCTCATTCTTTACATGCTGGCAAGCCATGTAAGTAACAGAATCTCTCAGTTCTATTGAAACGACATTGCCTCCATATGAGCTCTTTATGTGATAATGCTGGCTATTTGTTTTTTATCTTTAAAAGGTTTTAGGAGCTTGCTGGTATCTTCTTTCAATTGAGAGGGAAGAATCATGCTGGAGAAGTGTCTGTAATATGGAACAAGCTCATTGCAAGTATGGATTCTTCGATTGTCATCGAATGCAAGATGCTGACAGAAACTCCTGGTTCAGATCAAGCAATGTCACAAATCTGTGCAATCCTGATAGCAATTCTTACGAGTTCGGCATATATGGTGATGCATTGACATTTGGAGTTACATCCTCATCATTCGTCAACAAGTACTTCTACTGCCTGTGGTGGGGGTTAAAGAACTTGAGGTAATCCAAATACTAATCTCCAAACCTTTTATAGTAGTTTACACTTCTGCAGATAAATGTCCTGTATGGAGTATCATAAGAATTGGAAGACAAATGTTGGAATATAAATGTATAATTCAATGAGAAATAAAAAAGTATGTAATCAATTCCCATGACCTAAAAGAGAAGTTTGATGCCTTTCATCGAATACTGGAGACCAGAAAAGAGAGATCTTACAGAGTTAAATGAACTCCCTATTTCATGTTTGATCCTTTCAGAAATTATTTCATTTGTAGTTCTCTGTATTTATTACTCTGTTAAGGGACTAATGATGTTTCCTTGACCTTTGTAGTTCACTGGGGCAAAATCTTTCCACAAGCACCTATGTGGGCGAAATAGCTTTTGCCATTATCACTGCAACACTTGGACTGGTTCTCTTTGCATTGCTTATTGGGAATATGCAAGTGAGTCTCAAATAAGATATCGAGTGCTTTATTCAGAAATTAAAACTTTGCAATTCATCTATCCCCTCCATCAGAATCAATGATACATATGCTAGTAATAGCTGAGAAGAAGTAATAATTATCACTATTTTTTTATCAACTACTGGTTTTTGTTCAATTTCATCTCAGATCAAGCTTGTGAGAGAGGGAATATAGAGAAATGAGCTTTAGATCTGATTACTGTCATCTGTTGGCATTTCTTCACATAATTCCTGAAACTCTCTCATATCTTTTAATCCAATGAAAGTCATGTTGCTTATCTATCATCTCCAATGGCAGACATATCTGCAATCAACCACAGTTCGTTTAGAAGAATGGAGGATCAAGAGAACCGATACAGAACAATGGATGCGTCACAGGCAGCTCCCTACAGAGTTAAGGGAGTCTGTTAGGAAATACGACCAGTACAAGTGGTTGGCCACTAGAGGTGTTGATGAAGAATCTCTTCTAAAAGGCCTTCCGATGGATCTACGGAGAGACATCAAGCGCCACCTCTGCCTTGATTTAGTGCGCAGAGTAAGTTAATGAACCCGTCCTTCATTCCTATTCCCGGGGACACACAATCATAACTATTGTTTCATGACTGACCTAAAAATCTTTGTATGCAACATCCAAAAAAACAGGTTCCGTTATTCGATCAAATGGATGAAAGGATGCTGGACGCAATATGCGAGAGGCTAAAACCTTCATTATGCACTGAAGGGACATATCTTGTGCGTGAAGGTGATCTTGTCAACGAGATGCTCTTCATAATCCGTGGAAACCTCGACTCTTACACCACTAATGGTGGTCGTACCGGGTTTTTCAACTCTTGCCGACTCGGTCCCGGCGACTTTTGTGGTGAGGAACTACTGACATGGGCATTAGATCCACGTCCAAGTGTCATCCTTCCATCTTCCACTAGAACAGTGAAAGCTATCTCAGAAGTTGAGGCTTTTGCTCTCAGAGCGGAAGACTTAAAGTTTGTAGCTTCGCGGTTTAGAAGACTACACAGCAAGCAACTGAGACAAAAGTTCAGGTTCTACTCACACCAATGGAGAACATGGGCTGCATGCTTCATACAAGCTGCATGGCGGCGGTACAAGAAACGGAGGGAAGCAGACGAACTGAGAGCCAGAGAAAACTGCTGCGTTGTGAAGGCTGAAGCAAATTCACCAGTTTCAGGCTTAGCTACATATGCGGCAAGACTAGCAGCAAGCACAAGGAGAGGGGTGATAAAGCATTCTGGATCAGATTCGAGTATGATAAGGCCACTGCAGAAGCCAACAGAACCAGATTTTTCTGTAGATGAAGATTGAGAAAGTCGAAAGAATTTTCTGCTTCAGGATTGCATGTACAAATAGGAAGTTCTGTATATTTATTCAATTACTAACAAAACGGGAGTGATTCTGATGTTTGTTCATAAATATTGCAAGGCCATAACCCTGTACAACCTGTCGAATGGGGCCAAAACAATCGGACAGAGGATCCGAACTTAGAAAGAAGCATGGATTTCTTGCGTAGAGGTTGTTAATCATGTTAGTTCCATTTTACTTTTGTTTATTACTTAGTCAAAAGTCAGTTACTTGGTGTCCTGATTTTAGGAAGCATTTTCTGAACATGGTTGTGATTGCTTTTATTTTTGATTTTCTGTTATCTTTTCTACTTGCATTTAAGGAGATACGAGTTCAATTAAATTATTTGAAGTTTATATTTTGAGTGTACCTTTCAGGTGTTTGATAAATTTTTTATGTGAGAACTTTGTTATGTTATTTTTGTCCATCCACTCTCTTTCTTTACATTTGGTATCAGATGCTTCTTCTAGGCTTGTGCAAAGTCTTGTGATGGTTAACATATCAAATGGAGTGAACATTTCACAACCTACCATTCCAATTTTTCAAAGCAACAACTATGACATTTGGAGTACAAAGATGAAAACTCTCTTTTATCTCCCAAGATCTATAGGAGTTAGTGGAGAAAGACTATATTGAAAAAAGTGTAGCAGCAGATAACTTTAAAGAGATGAGGAAGAGAGATGCTAAGGCTCTTTTTTTCATTCAATAGGGTGTAGATTATGCAATTTTCTCTTCTTGAATTTCTGAAACAACAAAGGCAAAAGATGCTTGGGATCCACTTAAGAATGGATATCGAGGTACAGAGAAAGTGCTTACTGATGTAACTCTGCAAGTTCACGGATCTCAAGTAGTATAGTATAATATTGTTCCACAGGGAGCAATTGTGTAAGTACTAAGCTTAGATTACTCAATTAATTGGATTAAGCAGTTGCGTAAGAATAGGAAATTAAATTAAGGAATTTAACTATCAAAAATAATAAAACCAATGCTAAACAAAGATGCGAATGTCTCTAGGGATTAATCCTGTAACGCCCCAAATTAGGGGTTAGCATATTAAGCAAATTTAGTCCGATTTATGTTCCGTCTCTTTGACATTTTGGCATGCATTCATGACATTTTCCGGGTAAGTTGGTTTAATGACACTTCGGATTGATTCGGACAATATTAAGATAATTTTAGTAATTTTTGGA
>JANZLC010000008.1:4829644-4840184 GCA_026413385.1 Erythroxylum gracilipes | reverse complement strand
TTATTAAAGTTATAAACTTAATTTTTGTAGAATTAAATATCTAAAATTTAAATTCCTATAAGAATATTCAACGAAATGTTAACATATATAATATTCATACCCTTATAATTTTTTTAAAGTCATGTCATTATAAGTCATTTTACACATAAACAGCTAATACAAAATAACTAATTTTACCAAACATCAGATGCAAAACAGCTAATACAATCCGTTGGTCAAATCAGCTGATAGAATCAGCTATCAGCTAACAGCTGATTGAATCAGCTGATTGCCAAATAGAGTCTTAAACCATCTTATGAATAAGAATGAAACGCAAACATGTAACTAAGTGCTTAGAGTTAACATGATAATTTACATCATTAATTATGAGTTTGGCCTATGGTTGATTGGCCATGTTAAGCACATTCAACTCCATTAATAAGAAGGAAGCGAGCCATTTGCCAGCTTGTATAAGGCATTTCGTTCCCAGAAATAACGCCTGCACTCCCATCTTTTAACCTAGAGATTCACACACAGAAGCTAAGTCCTGCATAAAGCCATTCATTTATATAATTTTTTTTCATTGTTTGAACTGTGATATGTTTGAACCTTCGCTTGACATTGAAATTGGAAGAAAGTGACATTGAATGAACGAGAAAGAAGAGACAGAAAATAACATGACATTAGTTCCTCTTTAATCGACAAAATGAAAGTCAGTGGTCCATTTTCTAAGAGAAAAATGAAAAGAACTTGTTTGTCAAAAGTTGAAAACTACTAGTCCATTCGCTTTAATGCTTCTATTCATTAAGCCAATTTTGACTCATCCATTTAAACCTTTACGTATAAAAATAAGATTCCAAAGATGAATATGTATACATATACTTGTTCTGTAGGGATGAGGCTTTTCCACTTATAACTGTAAACAACAATGTTCCCTCCACTTCCCAAAGGAGTGCAATGTGAACAAGGTGAGAGTGAGTGTTGCAGCAAAGAATATTCTAAAGTGTGTATATATATATATATATATATATATCATCGATTTCAAAAATTCATGGTAGGGGTCGTTGTACTACCGTATGCTTGTGGGAAAGAATCTTGACATAGAGCATACATGCCGCATTAATGTCGTCGACCAGCGTCCCCTCTCTTGCAAATGAACAAGATATATTATAGTGAAATATGCCAGTGTGTTTGTGTGTTTTTATATATAGAGAAACCAAACTCCAATAACAACTGGTGTCGTCAATCAAGAAATTGAAGTTTGTAAATAAAGTTTGAACATTTTTCTTCTTTTAATTCATTTTCTAAATTGAGTTTGGCAATTTATTTTCGCAGGTCAAAAATCAAGAACGGGAAGTAAGGCTTATAGGGTTGGTATTAAATCAGCTAAATAGATTTCTGTATATAAACACTTTTGAATGCGGTGGCAGAAAGGAGGGAAAAGCTACATGTGCATAATGAAAACCAAGAAACCATTGACGACTAACCTTGTCAATAAAGTATCCAACATTTCTGGCAACTTCATTTGACAGGAATATCTTCAACATTTCAGGATCATTCCAAACGGGGTAGAGAGAGCATCCTTTTCACAAAATTTTAAATCTAGAAGTCGTTTGAATTAAATTAAATTGTATCATATAGAGTCTTTACAAGAGTGAAACATTGTTTCTTTTTGACAAACAAAATTACAAATCTAGATTTTAAAGATGAAGACAATTACAAGATCATTTCTTTTTAAATTAAAAGCCACTTATTTGATTGTCATCCTGACCACAGCAACTGAAAAAAAAGAGCTGGTGGTCGACGAAAGACTTATCACTTCAAACTTGATTACTTGGTATTTCTTTGCAAGGGCGCAAGCTCATTACCCACCAAAAATTATCATGAGTTCGTTGATATCTTAAACTTGTCTACCTTTCTTTTCTTTTAAATAATAAGAATAAAACCAAACTACGAACTTTCGAAGTTGGATCATATGATTTAAGGTTGTTAAGAGAAATAGATATGTTGTGCCTGTGAAATGGTCCTTACGAATTCCTGACGATATCACCCTAATGATGAACAATGTGGATATTATCCTGATGAATCATCAGGTGGATTTGATCAGATAAAGCGAAGTAGGGGTCTAGTGAGATCAGATGTCACCAAGCGTTGGAGGGACAACAGGTTATCTCATAAGGGTTGGTAGTGTATGAGTGGAAAAGTGAAAATAGGGATAACAAAAGACACCCACACACACCCACAAATATGCCAAAAGGCTTGTTTGTAGTGAGTGTGAAAGAAGTGGATCAGTTATATATCCTTGTAGGATTTCCACCAATGCATGTGCCCAATTCAATGGTGTTCTTAGTACAATCAAACAACACGACCATCTGATCATCAAATGTATTATAGGAAACTCCAAGAACATAAATGTTGTAGGAAAGCTGAACTATGGAAGGGTTTTCAATTATTTAACATTTTTTTTCAAGCTAGCCAGGCAGCCTGAAAATAGGAGCACAATGCATTATAAAGAAAAGAAGGGTGTAATGATTACAAGTACAATCAAAGCGCCCCGACGAAACACCAACTAGCCTGCCCAAGGATGGGCGGAGGTTAACTCTGATGGCACTGCTTTCCGCGGTTCCACCTCCATTTCGACCGGGGGGGCTTGTTCGTGATTGGAATGGGGTTTGGGTAGGGGGTTTCCTACATCGTATTTGGCAGGGTTCGCCTCTCCTGGCTGAGCTGTGGGGGGTGCTCTCCGAGCTCACCCTCACTTGGGATCTGGGATTTCATCGAGTGGTGGTAGAAACTGACTCCCTCGAGGTTATTAATATTCTCTCTGCTCCGCCTTTTGAACTAACTGAGTTCTCTTCTCTCATAACAGGCATCCAGCAGCTGCTGAACAGGGAGTGGACGGTTCATGTTCAGCATGTCTATCGGGAAGGGAACCAATGCGCCGACAGTCTCGCTCGCCTAGCTGGCATTTCTTGTCCGGGCCTTCATATCCTTCAGGAGCCCCCTTTTGGCATCCTCAAGCTCCTCCGTCGGGATGCGCATGGCGCAGTCTATCCACACGCGCTGATCTAGTAGTTGTAGAGTCCTGTTTGTAACAAAAAAAAACTAGTGGCCAATGACATCTTTTCGGATAAAAAGCCAAGCATACTAATGCTTACATTTCTATAATTAAACAACAAAATGCGGTGAAAATGTATGGACGTTAGTCATTTTTGGTGAAACGGAAAGGAGCAAGTGACTATCAAAATGATTCTAGCTGCTTGGGCTTTAATCACACAACATTTTGAGCTCCAACGGTGCATGCATCATGGTAGATACCTAAAGCCTTCGAGAGGTCAATCTGTCCTCAATCCCTTAGCAGGTGTCGCTTTGTAACTGGATTATTTTTTTAATGGATTGGAAGTGTACATGCCCACTAATTATCACCCACCAGAAGGATGCCACACATCTGTGCTCCCACCTGATTTTTGGGATTTCACGTGTCAGCTAAGGGAGGCATCTTACTTTATCCTAATCAAGGCAAACCAATAAAAATTCCTTCAAACTTCTCTGTGCTTTGGAATAGTTTCAGCTTGCTAAGTTAGAAATTTCTAATCCTAGCGATGCCAATGACCGTCCTGAATTTTACAATTCCAAAATTTGATCGAGTTCAAGTTTCTCAAGTCAAATATTTCGAATTTAGAGTCCAATATTTTTACTTTTTAATTTAATTAAATATTATTTATTAATTTTAAATTTGATTAAATTTAATTTATTTAATCTCATCTAGCCTCACACTAATTAGGAGCAATTTGTGCTCAAGCCACAGGAACATATTCGTAAATTTTAATAACAAATTTATTTTAATGTTTTAATGTTCGAAAGGACATAAGGTTAAAGGATCGACCTTTTAAATTTACTCAAATCTTAAGTCATTTCAATACTCATAAAAAATACAAAGTCTATAACATAATTTTACCTTAATTACATTATATTTTATCATAAAAATTGTCAAAATACTTATTGAGTAGTTTATTTTCAGATATGTATGAAGTTTAGAGGTAAAAAGTTGAAGAAGAGAAAATATAAAGCTTTAATGATTGTATATTCGTAAGTTACAACAACAACAATAACAATGACTCAATAGAAATTTTGTTAAGATGCAGGGTTTGAAGAGATCTAGAAATTTGCAACTTTACTTCTTACTAATGGGGATGTTATTTCCGATAGATTCACAGAAAAAAAGAAAAAAGTTTTTTATAAATGGATTTAAGGAAATAAAATCAAAAAAATAAACAAATAACTTCTTAAAACATAAAACATTCAAAGTCTAAGTAAAAGCAAAATAAAGACAAAATATGTAAATAAATAAATAAATAGTCAAGAAAAAAGACAAATAAATAAATAAATGAAACAAATAAACAATTGTTAAAACAGAATGATTGAAGGGGCAGGTACTACAACAAAAGTATTTAGGCTAAATGCTAAATACATGACATAAGAATAGAAGAAAAAAGTTTAAAAAAACTTATGAAAATAAAAGAACTTCTTTGTATAAGATCTTTTCCATATCCTAGCTCACCATATTTTCTTACTAGGAGTCAAGTCCTTAGTAAACTATAGTAGAGTCATATCATACATAATCACTCCCCTCAGTTTTTTTTAGTTGTTCATCTTCTTCTCTTATAACCCCTATGTATAATCTTCTCGCATCTTCTCGTGGGATTGAGAGGATGTCTCCTCTTAACAAGGTCGAACCACCTAAGTTTTGTCTTTCTTAATTTACCAATGTTAGCAACCTTCAACTTGTTTCTTACCATTATATTCCTGACTTTATCTCTTCTTGTAAGGTTATACATTTAATGGACTATTCTTATCTTTGTCACCATTAACTTATGACTATCCACCTATTTGTTTTGAAATACTTCACCTCATAGAGCATGGGTGACCTAATTGCTAAATGGTAGAATTTACCTTTTAGTTTGAGTGATATCTTCTTATTACATGAAATTCCTGATGCGTCCATCCATTTAAGCTACCATGATTTGATGCAGTAAACTATGTTATCACCTATCTCGCCATTGGTTTGGATGATGGATCCAAGATACTTAAAACAATCTTTATGTGGTATAACTTCTGAGTCAATCTTCATCTCCACATCGGATACATCCCTGTGACCTAAAAGTTATATTTTGACTATTCAATCTTAGTCCTACTTAATTTAAAGTTTTTTTATTCTAATGTTTCCCTCTAAAGTTTTAGCTTGACGTTAACACTCTTTTTTATTTCATTCACTAAAACAATGTCATCAATAAATAATATACAGCAAGACACATCTCTTTGGATATTCTTGATTAGTTTATTCATAACTATTGCAAACAGAAAGAGGCTCAATGAGAATCCTTGGTGTAACTTGATGTCGATAGAAAAATGTTTTATATCTTCACTTGTCGTCTTTATTATAGTCTTAATACCTTTATACATATTCCTAATAAGGAATTCCCTTGGTATCTATACACTTTTATATGATTTCCTGAAGTATCTTATTATAATCCTTCTCTAAATCAATGCAAACTATGTATAAGTCTCTTTGTCTATCACTGTTATAATTAATAATCATTTAAGGAGGTGTACAGCTTCTGTCATTGACATCCTTAATATGAAATCAAATTAGTTTTCTAAAATAAGTACACCCTTTCTTACTTTCTTTCTAATTACCTTCTCTCATAACGTTGAGACGTGACTGAGTAGTTTGATTCTTCTACGGTTGTTACAACTTTAGATGTCACATTTTTTCTTGTAGAGATGAATTAGTGTGCTATGTCTCTATTCATCTAATATTTTGGTAGACTTGAGGTTTACATTAAAAAAACTTAACTACTTTTTATCTTAGACTTTTCCACACCTTTATGAGTAGCTCATAAGGACCTACTGTTCTGTTACTCTTCATCTTCCTCATTTAATTTCTTCTCTTGTGACCTGTCACCAATAACTGAAGTTATGATATTTTTCAAAAGTGCTATAATTACCAAAGCAAATGTCATCTCCGGCTTTATTAAAAACGCTATAGTGCTCATTGGCAATTTATTAATATCAAATGGATCAAGTATACCGCTTAATTTTAAATTGCTAATTTATCAAGATTAGTTTACTGAATACGTGTTAGAAAAATATAGGATGTGAGTTCTCTATAAAGAAAAGGTTATATGGAAAAGAGAGAGGGATGAAAGACCTGGGTGCATTGAAAACAAAGATTGAAAAGGCAAGGTCGGGCTTGGTAGGCTACATGTATGACATCATTGGCATCAAAAATTAACATGGAGCAGTCATCCCCCACCGCTACTCTTAATACTTCCATGTTTCATTTTGTTACAAATTTTACTTAACCCAAACCTAACCGTAACCTACAAATTCAATACAAAACCCCAACACAGTTCATGCGTCAAAAGAACTTGTATCAAATGTTTCACTCTTCACATTTAATTCGACATATCTAATCCCATAAGCTAATGCTTGCATGGTCAGGTAACACATCTTAACTTCCTGGAAGGAAAAACAAAAAAAAAAACTAAATGCTGTAGCTTTATGAATGTCACAGACCAAGCAGAGATATGAGTTTGAGGCAGCAGGGAGGATAAACATTGGCCCACTTCATCTAAGAGAAATCATCTCTTACCTATGAAAACAATAGCAATCCATCAGGGGATGAGGATGATATGATAATCTGATAATTGTTAACAAATTTGGGTGATTGGATAACATCAAATCTTGATTAAAATCAAGGATATTATTGCCTTTATAATTATTTTTTTAATTCAAACCACCTTTCTTATGTTAGAATTATATTCCAATTTTGAAGGATCTTTTTAATTGAAATCATTTATACATACAATTTTTTGTTTTTTTTTATTTAACTCACTTGCATTCTTTTTCCAACAAAATTCACCATCTGGTATAGTACCTTATGATCTGTTCAAACTTTCAATCAAATCAACTTTTTTTTTTTTGATCGACAAGAGAATTAGCCAAGACACAGCTGCTAATAAAGAGAAATCAATAAAAATAGGGAATTGCCTTTTGAAAATAAAGGAAGAATGTAACAAAGAAATTCCCAAGAGTTGGATTACACATCATATGAATGGATGCCAAAAGCTTAATTATGAAAAGTGAAGGATCCATAAGTTACTGTCCAACTAGCGAGGAAACACGGGGACAAGAATGTTAGATGGAGCAGGAAGTGGAAGAACGTGGGCAAGTGCAAGATGTTTGTCTGTTATTGTTTCAGGGGAACGTTCTAACTAGTAAATTTATTTATTTTATATATATTTATTAATCAGGTCTCAAATTAGAGTTGTGGTTGAGAGATTAATTTTTTGAGCTAGAAGGACGGTCAACGAGCAGTAAAGACATGGTGGACCTATAAATGTCAAGTGATTTCTGAATGGATTTATGTATTTACGAGTTATTAATACTGATATTGATATATCTTTTAATATATCAAAGTTATTGAATTAAAAAATACTTATGTCATGTAATAAATTTTTTTCTAAAGGTAATCATTGCTTATTAATATTTTTTAACTAATGAGTTAACAGATTAATCAGGTTACATAGTTAAATTAGTTAGTAATTAAAGGTTTGGATTAATAATACAGAGATCACCTACCTTGCAACTTATTAAGATTCAAATTCTAATAAGTACATGAATTAAAATTTGTATACATAATGATCTAAACTCTGTTATGACATGCGAATATACTTTACCTTTTATGCAAGTTTTCTTGAATGCTATAAAATAAGAAATCTAAATTTTGTATTATACTTATACCATCATAATATTAATATATAAAAATAAGAAATACAAATTATGGAAATAAGTAAAATAAAAAATTAAGACACTTTATTGAAATATTAATATTTATTAATGTATAATTAATTAGTAATTATTATAATAATTCAATTTAGATTTGAACAATAATATTTTTTCCTTTAATAATTCATACGAATTTGCTTTCAAATAAATATGGAAAGTCAAAAGTGATCGAATTAGAGCATTTTCATGAAATAATGGAGACTATTCTTATTTATATAAAAAGTTAAAGTTTACATAAAGAAAAAGACTATTAATAAAATTAAATAATTTTTTATTTTAATTTATAAAATTCAGTTAATTAATAAGTTGCTCTATTTTTAATAATAAAATATAAAATTAATTGAAAATTAATTGATTGGAAATTTTTTATCATGATTGTCTCTGTCTCAGCAAAACAATGAAAACAATAAAAATGATAAAACTGGTGTTACGATAGATTGCAAGCAAAGGGTAAAAGAGTTGGAATGAGAATGAGATGAAAGTTACTCGATGGATAAATTAAGATAAAGAAATGAGTTTTTAGAATATACCTCCATGTCCTAGTTTACTTGAGGGACCTAGGAGACATGTAGCTTTTCACATAAAGCTGATGTGGCTGCCACTTATTATTGGATAATACTCTTCCAATTTTAAATTTAATCAATGATTTTAGGTTTTAAAGATAATAATTATCAAACTTTGATCATAAAAACTGCACAATTATAAATAGAGAAAAAAATTATAACTAAATTAGAAATAAATATGTGTTTTATAAAAATTTAAGAAAAAAACTTTAAAACATAAAATTTAATTAAAAAGGTAATTCTTTGTAAGAATAAAAGTTTCGAAATTTTATATCAGAAGATCTAAAACTATAATATCGCTTGCAATTTGTATAAACTATCAATGTAAAGAAAATAAAAAAAGTCAAAATTAATTTTAGATGATGGCATAATTATACAATAGAAAGATTGTTTTAATTAATTTAAATTTATAATTCAAAGCAGTGATGAATATTAAATCAATTAGTTAAAAAGAAAGAATGTCTCAGGAATTTTATGTGATAAGAAAATAACACTTAAATTGAAAGATAGATTTTACCATTTAGCAATTAGGTCAATCATGCTCTATTAGGCAAAATATTGACTTATCAAATAGTGACATAATCATAAGTTAATAGTGACGAAGATAATGATGCTCCATTAGATGTGTAAACTTACAAGAAGAGATCATAATGTCATGAATGAGATGGTAAGAGATAAGTTGAGGGTGACTAATATTGATAGTAAAATGAGAGAGATAGAGCTTAGGTAGTTCGAACATATATAAAGGAGACATACTAAATTTTTAGTGAGAAGATGCAAGAAAATTGTAATTAGAGATTGCAAGAGAAAAATAGGACAATTTAAAAGGAACTTAAGAAAAATGATCAAGAATGATATGATTTTATGATTTTATTAGAACTTAGTGAAGACTTTACCATCAATAAAAAGTTTTGGTGAACTACAATATGGGTAGAGGACACTAAATAGTTAGATTCTTCTTTTTTATAGGCCTTTTGAACTTTTTTTTGTATTTTTTTGTGTTTTTCAACTAACCTAAACACTTTTGTTGGTAGCATCTATTTTTTATTTTATTTATTTATTTCATATTTGTTAATTACCTATTTGTTATATTTATTTATTTATTTATTTATTTTCTTTTTGCTTGTTTATTTATTTACTTATTTTATTATTTATTTACTTATTATTTTTTCATTTATACAAGTATTTTTATGCATTTGTATATTATTTTCGTCCGATCGTTTTTAAAAACATTTTTTTTCCTATGCATCTATCAAAACCTTTTAAAAATCTCTCAATTAGTTAAATATAAGGTTGCATATTTTTGAACCTTAACAAATGCCGCATCTGAACAAGGTTTCTACTTAAACTTTATTGTTATCAATTTTTATATGATTTGAACAGATAAAGAAAATCAAAATTTATAACATAAACTTTTTACATATTCTTTTGAATGAACTATTTTATTAGTGTAGCCTACAATTATATAAATTAAACTTTTAAATAAAATTTACAAATACATATATTAAATTAAAATTAAAGAGATAAAGACATGAAATAATCTAAATTTTTTATAAATTTTTTATGAAATTGATACAACATATATAAAATTATATGACATATTAGTTTTATCAAAATATTTAATAAAAATAATATATTTATTTAATCAAATAGAATAACTTTTTTATTTAAATTTAAAAAAAATCAAGCAAACAACAAAATAGTTTAGGAGTATCTTTTGTCACCCCAAAAGACTTGATTGGGTATTGAGCTTGTTATCTAAGGGGCTGTTTGTTTCCATTTTTTTCTTCCGTTTTTTGTTGCCGTTTTTATAAAAAGAAAAACAGATAAGAAAAACGTGTTTGGTTTACTCTGTTGTATTTTTTCTGAAAATAAAAAAACCACAACAGTTTTATAGAAACCAGAAAACATCGTTTCTCTGAATTTTGACAACACGTTTTTTTCGATAGAAAAACAACATATCTCTATTTTCTATCTCGATTAATAATAATAATAATAATGATGATGATAATAATAATAATACAAAATTTATAATAATAATTATTAATTATTAATAATAATTAATAATAATAAGATAATTAATTTGGTATAATAAAATTAATAATATTAATAATAGTAAGTAGAAAATTTATAACAATAATTAATAA
>JANZLC010000008.1:4791993-4814457 GCA_026413385.1 Erythroxylum gracilipes | reverse complement strand
TTCAGTAGTCAATGAGTTATGCCCAAAATACAACAGACTGTACACATTTGAACTTTTGGCTAGAACATGATCATTCCATCTGATTTTACAACTCATATCTTTCAGCTCCGATATCCAAAAATTACAAACTTTATACCAATTTAAAGATAAGAGAATGAGCTACAACTTTGGTGAAGATAACTTAACCTAATTCTTCCCACATCAATACAGTTTATTCAATAACTATAGGACTACTTCTGTCCCTAACAGTGCTTCAGTTTAAGCTACAGCTTAATTACATGCCAATTTTGAAAATCTTAAAGATAGAATTAAAATTCAACCTCTTCACAAAATTTCTAGAGTTATGTCTCTAGTTCAATTTAAAACAATAATCATTTCATTTGGAAATCTACAGATCAAAATATAACTAAAATACCAAAGCATGTTCGGACTATTTTTCTTTTAAAACTATAACAGAATTCCTAACTCTACGTCCAGTCAGATTTTGAGATGCTTAGAGATAGAATTAACATTCGGCTTCTTAAGAAAAGATGTATAAATAAGTATCTAGTTTAATTTTAATTAATAATCAACTCATTTAGAAATACACAGATCAAGTTATAGTCAAAATACCAAGACATGTTCAGTGAAAACACTTCATTTCTACGTCCGATCGAACCGGCCGATCCGGACCGAGTTTTAAAACAATGGTTGAGGGTTATGAGGAAAGTTTAGAGTTATATAGTTCTAAATGGATCAAAAAGGTTTCTTCATGATTGTAGTAATTATAATCGAAGCATGTGCACCAATGTGTCGAATCTCATGGCAACGAGTGTACGATATCTATCTCATGGGAAAGAAAGGAAAATTATAAGACGAATTCAACCTCAACTATCGATAATGGGAAGTGATTTTTTTTAACTTATTAAAAATATTAGCCTCAACCAACCTAACTTGGATGAGCCAAATATTCAAAAAAACAAAATAGTTAAAGTCAACATATTTAATAAACAAGATTTTTTATTTTACAAGAGTCATCGATCACCGTAATTTTCATTTTATATTTTTTATAAAGAAAATATTTTCACAACCTAAACTTATAATCTTTTAATCATAAACAAGCAAATTTTATCAGTTATTTTGAAGTTCTCCCTCTTAATATTAAAAAAATAAAAAAGATAAAACTTTGTCATTCTAGTATGAGCATAGGCATAGAATTTAGGACTTAAACCATAAATGTTCATCACTTCCAAGTGGAATTGATTAATCTTGAGTTTAGAAGATCAAAATCATTCACATGCGTTCATAAAAATGGACGAAATTATCTTCAATTCTCTGTTTGATATCTGTCTTTTGTTTAATTGCTAATTTAGGGTTCTAATAGCTAACGCTGTTTTTTAAATTCATCCCTTGCCAGTTGCCACATGGATGCCTAACCCTACTTCCTTTTTTTTTAATCCCCTTTTACTTATTCACTGAAATTTCTTTAATTCGGTAAGGTTCCATAAATATTTAGTTGCAAAGTCAAAACGACAGCCACGGGCTTTCATGAATTAAAGCAACAAGAATCGTTGGCTTACCAAGAAATTTTTTTTGATTATGTGCGTAATTGATAGCGGGAGGCTTAACCTTACAACTCTTTTCAAGAGATCTGCATTCTTTTGTGGAATTATAAATTTCTTTTTAAGTTAAAATTCTAATATAGGATTGTTTGGTTTCAACCAATAATTAAAAAACTCAATCGATTCGATCAGTTTAATTGTAAAAATTTTAAATTGTTTAATTTTTCGGTTTGACTTTTAACTTTTTAGTTCGATTTACTTTTATAACTCTTATTATTAAAAATCAACCGGTTTATTAATTAATCGGTCAAATTTGGTAAATTAATAAGTTCTTATAAATCAAAATAAATAAATAAATTTTTATTTAACAATATTTTTATTGCAAATTAAACTTCAAATTTTTAAATGGGTAAGGACAACCTCTTTTAATCATATTTCAAATTCTTTAATTTTATTCAATTTTTAATCTATTTTATGACGATCTAATTCCGGTTAAATATTTTAAATCTTAAATCTCTTATTTTTTCCGCTTAACTTCCGGTTCGATTTTTAAAACATTGATTTCAATAAGTAAAAGTTTAAAATTTGAGATGGTATGAATCAACTCAAAGGTATTTCTTAAACGTCTGTTGTTTATGCTTATTTAATCATGAAAAAAGTTTTAAGAGTATTAACGTCATCATCATAAATAATAAAAAATATTATTTAATAAAAATTATAAAAGTAATAGTCATCTAATTAAGTCCTTCAACCCTATAAATAGTATTCAATAATTTATATCCTTGAAAACATTCACAAAATCATATTTCCTCTAGACTATTGAATAACAAAGAAACATTATTTGCAATGCATACAGAGTGAATTGCTGTAATTGCATATTGTATCCTCTAATTGAGTTCTTTCGAGTTCACCATATCAAAATGTCTTTAGTTACTGTTGCAAAAAGGTGGCTAAGTTTACACTTTCAGACTCTCTTGTTAGGTTCTGCAACTCTAACGTCACGTCATCGCATGATCATTCTGCAAAAACCGTGCACACATTCTCGCCAAAGGGCTGGAACTGAAAACAAAAATTCTCAACTTTAAAGAAAGGACTAAAGTGAAATCAAGAATTATAATATACATGTTTGAATGTTTCCATCACGTTCCATTGGTCTTTCTTGAGAAAAGTAACCAACCAAAACCCTCTAGTATTCTTCCTTTTACAAGCAAATTCTCAATCTACGATTTGTTTCATGCATTCAAGCTGCTAGAGTTTGGCAAGTGACCATTAAGTAGTGTTAAGGTTTAGTTGCTGCCATGTTCATTTTACCTAAATGCAAAGTCAACCTTGCCCATATACCGACTACCTGATTATCTGTTCTTATAATCTTCATCGTATACCGTATCCTTTGAAGACTAAGTAATGCTTTCCTTTCTCTTCAGCTCACGCTTAAGCAATCAATTGTTTTGGGTGTGAATTTGATGTGTTAGCCTTTGCTTAAGCGAGAAAAATCTGTGCGTGGTAGATTTGATTCATTGTCTTTGTAACCAAGAAAAGGTATATATCATAGTCACTTGTGAAGGTTTTTGTTTTTAATGTTCTTCGTCTGCTCTTTCTTGTATTGAACTTCTGTGAGCATGTAGGCTTGATCTAGGTAATTGGGCTTGATACTTAATTAGGTTCAACATGTTATTTCCCGTAGACAAATCTCTTGGAATCTGGCTTCCTAATGACCTTGAAGATAAGAAAAAAAAATTTCATGGGTCGGTCTGTAGTGAATGTGAAGGTAACAAGAGGAGTAAACAACAAAAAAATAGAGAGAACGTAAGGGCAGACAGTGCGAAAAACGCAGAGGAAGCCCTTTTCTACGGCATCAAAACCGGCTTTAAAATTGTTATGAGCATAGATGTATAAGAAGCAGTGAAGGTAACGCGTTTGTATTATAACAAATCTTGACTATTATGAAACTATTACTTTACTACTATAAACGTTTAGCCCATGTGACCTTTGATGCATTTTCTCATGGGGTGCTTCTCTTGCACACCCTTTTGGCTTTATATATATACAAAGGCACGGGAACCATTGCCCTTCAACATCACTCTCTCCACCTCCTTCAATAACATCTAATTTGTTTCCTCCTTTTTCTCTCTTTCTGGACGGAAGTTCCTTGATGCTTTCCTGGGACAAAATATTGATATTTTGGATTTTCTGATGCTTGGTTGGTGGTTGAGTTTGGAGTTCAAAGAGACGGACTGAAAAACTAATAAGAAGTGATTCATTGGTGTCACTCAAAAGAGAATATTTCCCTTATTTTCTAACATAGCTCTTCATTCATTGATTGAGGTATGAGTTTGGTTATAGTGAAGCTTGAATATTTTTGCACCTTTGTTGTTCAAAGCTCTGTTTTCTAATATTTTGTGTTTTTCTTTTGGCAGGTTTAACATTCTTGTTTACTGAATTCATTAATGGGATTAATCAGGAATCACACCATGAAAAGTGGGGATTACTTGGAAGGGATGCTTAAGGACTATGTTGGAGCAAAGGCCAAACTGAAGCCTCCAAAGAGCCCCTCAGCTAGGCTAGTTACTGCTCTTACCTGTCTGCAATTTGCTTTTGCAGTCTATGCAACTTTCCTACTCTACTACATGAGCCCTGCAATAGACTTAAGAACCAAACCTGACTTCGCGTGGGCTACAAGAATCGCACAGCACTGGAAACAATTTGTGATCCCTCCACATGTTCTTGGCCGATATCAGGAAGCTGCTTCTCTTGTTACAGAAATACGACCAACGACCCCCTGGTCCCCTTCAGAAGTTTGCGAGCACGAAAAGATTGATTTCGAGCAGAAAAAGTCTAATGATGCTCAGATGATCAAGTTAAAGAGAGAGCTATACGACCAGGTAGTGGACTTTCAGAGAAAGTCCACTGGAATAGAAACTCTGGCAGAGTTAATGACAATGAAATCTAAGTGGGATATGCGTAGTCCGAATAAGCCAAAAGTTACAGTAATCTTAAATCATTTCAAGAGAAAGACTTTGTGTGCACAGATTGATTCTCTGCTTCGACAGACTCTTCCTTTCCACCATGTTTGGGTACTTTCATTTGGGAGTCCGAATGAGATATCGTTAAAGAGAATTGTAGAAAGCTATAACGACTCAAGAATCAGCTTCATTAGTTCAAGCTACGACTTCAAGTACTATGGAAGGTTCCAAATGGCTTTACAGACAGAGGCAGACCTTGTATATATTGTCGACGATGATATGATTCCTGGCAGAAAAATGCTACAGATTTTATCCCACGTAGCAGGAACTGAGAAGTACAAGAACTCAGTTTTGGGCAGCATCGGAAGGATTTTGCCTTTCAGACAAAAGGACTTTACGTTCCCAAGTTATCGAAAGTTTAGATCGAAAGAGGCAGGACTCTACTTGCCTGACCCTGCTTATGATATTGCGGTCGATAGGATTGTGCAGGTGGATTTTCTTTCCAGTTCATGGTTTCTCTCTGCAGAGCTTGTCAAGACCCTTTTCACCGAGTCACCTATGACATTTATGACTGGAGAAGACCTTCATCTTAGGTAAGTATCCAAGGTCAAAGTTCTTGCATTTTTTCTTCATATCTCTTACTTTCATTCAATAGTATACCTTGCCTGAAACCAATGTTTTAGAATCGATGGTTTTAGCTGTTTCGAGTTAATCTGAAGAAGTTACCTACATTTGTTGTTTCTCGAGTTCCTAGACATTCTTTAATAATAAAAAATGATCATATTATCAATCGAAGTCATGATTTCTCCCCAAATGACATACATTGTTAGAATAATATGAACAAAACTAGTAGACTTAAGCATTTTTAAATCTACCAAACATTGCAAAAATAACTAAAAAAAGATCTGTTTCTGATAAGCGTGACCATGACAAATAGTGAATTTATATTGGGTTGTTAACCTGTTCATTAATAAATGTAAACAACTTAGTATTATTTAATAAAGGAAACCGAAATCCGGCACTGTTGAGTATACCTTCTTTATCTTTTTGGGTTGAGTTTAACATATCCAATACTGAATTATAGGCTTACCTACAAATATTACGTTAATGGTTTGACAAAGAGAGTTGAAAATCGACTTGGCATGCATTTGAAGTACTAGTACTATTAAAAACTTTAGAAAGTAACCTGTAATGGTTTTTTAACAGTTTATATCTGAAGATTCTTCAAAGACTAGCCATTCTGTGCATAAAATTTTGGTCAACTTTGTTAATGGCGTCTTGAGTTGGGTACTCCATATCCTGTTTCCTCCACTACAGTGATATGTTATATAGTTAATAACCTGCCTTTTCGAGATTCCCTGTAGCACTATCTGCTCATTATTAGCTTGAGTCCCAATGAGAGAAAAATAACTTGACCACAAATAGATTCAGATAGGTTCAACTGATTGAAATTCTTAAATAGAATAATTGTACATTGATTAACTTGATTATGATTCTTAATTTTTTCTTGACCAAACAAAATATGGGTCTAAATCAAAAAATGGAAACTGATTTTCATTCTTTCTAGCTACTTACTGCACTTTCTAACTGAGCTTCTGATTAACTTTGGAATATGTCGCAAACGCATGCAGCTATCAGCTTCAGAAGTACAGAAATGCCGGTTCATTTGTTCTTCCGGTTGACCCCAAGGATAAGGAAACATGGGGTGACAGCGAACACAGGCTTGCATATGTGTCAGAAACTACGGTAATTTTCAAGGACATTGTCCAAGTACGAGATGACCAATGGTGGAAGGCACTTTCAACAGGTTACGTGACGCAGTGGGCTGCAATGTACCCTCAAAAGATCGATGCACTATTTTATGCTCACTCGGTGGATGAAGTCAAAGCTCTTGGTCCACTGCTTGAGAAATTCAGGTCTACAGTTGGGAAAAAAGCCTACATTGTTGTCTCTGGAGGCAACTTCTGCCCTTGTGAAGATGCTGCAACCGCGCTTGGTTGGCCTAAGTTGGTGTGCAAGGAGCGAAGGTTTAAGATATTTGATTTGGGAGTTGGGGCTCTTTCAGGATCGACGTCAAACTCGGAAGTTCCTGTGGTGCAATCAGTTTACTCTAGCATGAAAGGTTTAATGAAGATTCATAATCCCAGTTTGGTAATCACTGTGGCTGATATTGATCCTAACGTGAAGAAAGCATTGAAAATGGCCACGGAGACTAGTGTCAATGCTACTATAAAAATGGTTCTCCTACCAAGGGCCTCCATATCGAAAGTTCTATGGATGGCTGATCTAAGACCAACAGCTTTGCCAAGTAAGAATTATAGCTTTTCTGTTCTTCTTTTTCATGTCATTTGCATATCTAATGAGAAAACTCCTATTTTGCTTGGTTGTGCAGATTGGAATAAGATGCGGATTTCTGTCAACATAATCACCCAAAACAGAGCTTCTTCTTTAGCAAGACTTCTGAAGTCCCTCAGCAATGCTTATTATGTTGGAGATGAAATCCCTATTAGCTTCAACATGGACAGTAAAGTGGACGAGGCAACTATAAAACTAGTGAACTCATTCGAATGGCCTCATGGTCCGAAAACGCTTAGAAGAAGAATCATCCAGGGAGGCCTAATTCGAGCAGTAAGTGAAAGCTGGTATCCAGCTTCTGATGATGATTATGGCCTTCTGCTCGAAGACGACATCGAAGTCTCTCCCTACTATTATTTATGGATCAAGTATGCTCTCTTAGCATACCACTACGATCCTCAGGTGTCGATGCCTGAGCTTTCCTCGATCTCGCTGTACACTCCAAAACTCGTAGAAGTTGTAAAAGAAAGGCCTAAGTGGAACGCAACTGAGTTCTTCAGGAGAATCCATCCCAACACACCTTATCTTCACCAATTACCCTGCAGTTGGGGTGCAGTGTTCTTCCCTAAGCATTGGAGAGAGTTCTATGTTTACATGAACATGAGGTTCACTGAAAACGCCAAGGAAAACCCAGTTCAGATTCCAAAATCCAGGACGAATGGATGGCAAGCTTCGTGGAAAAAGTTCCTTATTGACATGATGTACCTCAGAGGCTACGTTAGCCTCTACCCGAACTTTCCAAACCAGGCAAGCTTTTCTACTAACCATATGGAACCCGGAGCTCACATCAGTGCAAAGGACAACGTTGTCAGACATGCCAAGGCAGATTTCGAGGTCCCATTGCTGAAAGATGACTTCAGAAACTGGTTGCCTAATGGCAAGTTGCCTCCAGCATCAAAACTGCCGTCTCTGAACTTGTTTAACCAACCAGTTTCCCTCAAGGGTCTCAAGGCAGCTGGTGCTAAGTTGGGGCAGGACGTTCTTCGATGCAACAACTCCACGGAAATTGTGACGGTTGATCACGAAACCGGTCTCCCAGCACGCTGTGCAAAATTCTAATAACTGCAAATGACCGCGATTGATTATTCTTTGGTTCTTTGAGAAAAACAACATCTGCTTAAAAATTGTAACATTTTCCTTATCCTCTCACCGGAGCAATTAAGAAGAGGAAACAGTAAGGTCAAAAATGGACAACTGGTTTCCTCCTACAATGATCAATTCAAATTCAATAAATCAAGAGCCCAAGAGAACTGGGCTTTCTTAATTGTATCCAACAATGAGAAATCAAACAAAACAGTTCCTAGATTAGTTGAAGTCTCCACCAATCTTTCCCTTATTTTGTCAGTTTCTAACAGTTTCCTCTCTCGGAAAAAAGAAGAAAATGAATGTGACATGTCAACAATTCTCGGTGAGACTATTTTAGTTCTGTTTCCTTTCTTTTTTTATCCTTTCGTTTTTTGACAGCTCTATAAAGGAATCGGTTGTTACAGCTCTAAAGCTTGTAAGTCCTAACATCTTCTACGTGTCTTTTTAATAGTAAAACCTGTGATTGTTATTATTTTTCATATACCGTATTTAGAGTTAAGATTGTCTGTCCAATTTTATAATATTTTATTCTATTTTATAAACTTCAGCTATTTATTTATACAAATCTCACATTTATTTATTCGAATCATGCGAAGTCCATATAAATAAATTGTTGAAATTTATAAAATAGAATAAAATATTATAAAACTGAAATTTGGACTACGTGTTCAGTATATAATCCTCTACGTGTTCAGTACATGTGAGAGGCTGCATTGTGGGGTGGGGGCAATATCGTCATTCAACGAAGTTAAACATTCTTTCCGTTTTGGCTTTCACTGTCTTCTGTTTCTCTTTCTGCAGAAAGCACCTCGAAATTCATGTTCTCTGTAAATCTCTTTCTCAACCTTTTACTTGCATCTGATCGATTTAACGGTAAGTTCGGTGACTTTAACTGTATCTGTTAAAAGTATATTTTAACTTTCGGTTCTTTCTTCTTTTATTGTTGTTGTTTTGGGATGGAGTATGGACCTTTTCAGTTTCGGTTCTTCGCTCTCATTCTTTCTACTTTCTGCTAATAATAATTGGTAGGTTAAGGATTTCTTTTGGCGGTTTTTCTTGTAGGAATTCGCAATGCGTATCCTTTTCACTATCAATTTTCGGTTTCACGTACCTTTGTCTGATTTCTTTCTTTTCTGTTCGTCCAGAATATAATAGTAAGGCTATTTTTAACTGAATCTATTATTATTTAATTCACATTTTAGGGACGTAATTTGACAGTAGTATCATAAGTTTCGCGAGTCATTTACATTGGTTTATTTAATGAGATCAAGTTTTTTAGTTTTTATTTTTGATTCTTCAGAATAAAAATCAATCTGTTTCAGGGATTAGTGCTTGGGAGGAGATCTTTTCGTATAACTGAAAAATTGGCCAATCTCGTTGCCCATTGAGGATGTGAATGCTCGTTTGAGGATTCTGATATTTTCTGAGTTAATGGGGACTTCACACCGAAGGTTTCGATTCTTACATGTGTATCTGCTTTAGTGTTTCCTATCAGCATCAGTTTTAGGTTGTTTGTGGAGGAATGTGATTAGTTTGTTGGGCTAACTTTGTTACTCCCTATTTAACCTTGTAGTGGAGCTTGTAAAAGATCAAATAGTGGTGCCAAGCTCATAGTGACCATGATTCTAGGAGCTGTATTTGGATTTTTTGTTGGTGTTTCATTTCCATCACTTTCTCTTGCTAAGGTTTGTCGATCTTCACTAGTGTACTATGTACCTATAGGTTGGAAGAGACCTGTCATTCTAGTGATCTGTTCATTCACCGTTTCAGATTCACTTACGTCCAGGCCTGATTTCAACTTTTGACGTACCTCTTACTAATACAAATAAATTAAGTGAGACTTCTGGATTAAGCAATGCTTCTAGGGTATGTATGTTGCTGATTATCTAGCTATGTGAGGTTTTTTTTATGTTGTTTTGATATTCATTTTGGTCTATGCTTTGTCACTTGCTTAATTGGTCCCAGATTTATGTTCCGACAAATCCTCGTGGTGCAGAGTTATTACCTCCAGGAATAATTGTCTCAGAAACTGACTTTTACTTGCGCAGATTATGGGGTGAACCCAGTGAGGTATGATACCGAAAATCAAACAGTTACTTTGCTGATATTAGTTTTGTTATTGACTTCTCCAGTGATTCCCAAATGGGGAGTGTCACTTACTAGTTACTATTATTTGTTGTTTCCAATGATAGTGTAAAATGACTATAGCATAATCAAGAGTTAAGTAAATGATTGCTGACTGGATACAGGTTATACCAGAAACTGTAGCTCTTGTTCTAAAGATATGTATGATAATTCTAGCTATCTGCACTAAACTAACAAATGTTGGCCGTCATTCACACCTGAGAAACCAGCTGTAGGGATCAAATACATATAAGTTACAATTTCTATATGAAATTTTGCAGGATCTCAAGAAGAAGCCTAGGTACTTGGTGACATTTACAGTGGGATATGATCAGAGGAATAATATCAACGCAGCAATTAAGAAGGTTTTGCAAATGTGTCATTTTACCTTCTCGTGTTTTATTATTTCCATTGATACTGAGCTATTTTCTTATATTTTTTCGTAGTTTTCTGACGATTTCACAATCTTGCTTTTCCACTATGATGGTCGGACAACTGAATGGGATCAATTTGATTGGTCAAAGCGTGCAATCCATATCAGCGTAAAAAGGCAAACAAAATGGTAACACTTAATAGCTTTTCCACTTAGTATTCAAGTGCGCCTGTTACATATTATGCATAGACCTTCAAAATCTAGATTCGCATCTTCCTTTGTCATGTTATGTTGGGTATCATGCAAACATAAATCAACTGCAATCTTACCATGGCTGAGACATATTCTACTGCGGGTAGGTGATACTTTGGAACCAGCTCTCTCATTCATGACCATGGATGTTTTCCAGGTGGTACGCAAAGAGATTTCTGCATCCTGATGTTGTTGCAGCTTATGATTATATCTTTATCTGGGATGAAGATCTTGGAGTAGAACATTTTCATGCAGAGAAGTAATCTCTTGCTTATCATTTTTAGTTGCAAAATTGGGGGGTGTCTCATGTTTTAATCTGTCAGGTATATAGCATTGGTTAAGAAACATGGTCTTCACATCTCTCAGCCTGGTCTTGAGCCCAATAATGGACTTGTGTGGCAAATGACCAAGAGAAGAGGAAACAGTGAAGTTCATAAGTATGTTTCCCATCTCTCTCTCTCTCTCTGTGATTGTTGATAGATTGCTTGGACTTTGTTAACTTGAAAAAGTAGAAGTAGGTTGAAAATAATTGTTATGCCTGTGGGCTGTTTATAGGGATACAGAGGAGAAACCAGGTTGGTGCAGCGATCCCAATTTGCCTCCGTGCGCCGCGTATGTTCTCTCTATCTTAAAATTTCCCTCTTTGTGTATATGTACGCATGTGTTTAGCATATATATGTTGTTTCTTGTGCTGTTTCATACTTAAGGAAATCATGTCCACATACCTTTTTTTCTCTTTGTGAATGTGCATGACTGTCCATGTATAAACAATTTTTATTTTCGCTATTTCAGCTTTGTTGAAATCATGGCCCCTGTTTTTTCTCGGGAAGCTTGGCGTTGTGTTTGGCATATGATTCAGGTTCTTCTATTATGTTTCTGTGTAGGAATTATACAAAAGTGTTTTCTAACTTTCACGCATCTGGAGCTTGGCATGCATGGTGGTAATTTTGAGAAGGCTAATACTTTTCACTTGAATTTTAATTCCTATTATAGACTCGGTAATAGCATAGCAAAGATCATATAGAGGATAAGTTGATTGTTTTTACTTTTTCATTTCTGCTTATTAGAATAATGATAAACAATGTTCTTGCAGAATGATTTGGTGCATGGATGGGGATTGGATTTTGCTCTCAGAAGATGTGTGGAGGTTAGTTGTTACATCTTTTGTTACGTTCTGTTTTCTCTGTAAGCATCACAATTTTTTCCATTCTCCACATCATTGTCTGTATCAAATCTTGGGGCGTTTCCCTGACACCGCATAGTTGTAGGAACTCTGATATGAAAGTGATATTCTATTTTTCAGCTTTAACTATGTTTGCAGCTTTATAGCAAGTTATTTCTTCCATAAAGAGCCTAGCTTCCGCTTCCCAATAGTATTAAAGCTCTATTTATCTTTCAACCAACTTTCTTTTGTGTTGAATTTTGATGGTTTTTATTTTCCACTACAGCCTGCACATGAAAAGATTGGAGTGGTTGATTCTCAGTGGATTGTTCATCAAGTGGTTTCTTCCCTTAGGAGTCAGGTTAGTCCATCATTCTTATACCGTTCATCCTAATGGCATATGCTTGTTAAGCAGAGATCATGTCCCTGTAATATGTTTTGATATAACAAATAGCTTATGAATGTTAACAAGTTTTTAGACAAAGCATCGAGGAAGTTCAATCTCTATGTCACAATTTCTCTGTAGTACAAGTCTGTTGACTTGATTAATGAAGATAAATTAAACCAATGCAAAGGGCCTTTTTATCTGATTGATTGTATAAAAAATCATGGTCTTCCTGTGGGGCAGTTTAGTTGAGATTTGAGGAAGTTATCGGTCTGGACTAATGCTACCAATTAGGATCGATTGGGATGTAATTTGTTGAAGACAGCTCTCTTGGAGTGACTTTTGAGTGGTACTTACTATTGAACAAAATGAAATAATTTGGATGTTAATTTGCAGTGGAGTGGTTAGATAGTTGCTCAGTTACTTGCGAACTTAATAATCAAGATTGTGATTAATTTCAAAAGACAGTGATCAGTCTTGCTAGCCTCGTAACATTATATACTACTACAGGATAGCTGATAGTATGTTTAGGTATTCGAAAATTTAAACAAGTTTTGTTCTTAAGGAAATCAATTGGTAATTTTGGAGTAGAGGACGAACTGTATTTTAAAAGATGAAAACTATAATGTATGTAATTAGGCCTTGTGAAAGGAGAAAGATGATTGGCAATTTGTCCTTAATACACGTTAGGTCTAATAAGTATTGACCGTTCTCCATAATATCCTTTGCCTTTGCATCCTTTACTATCATCCTGTTCTCCTCTTTCTTTTAATGGTCATAAACTCACTGCTTTTGTTGCTTTCAATATTCAGGGCGAGTCAGAGAATGGCACAGCTCCTCGGCAAGGGGTATGTACTATGTCCACATCTAAACCTTTGGCCTAATTCCTGCTTATTGTGATTTCGCCTTTCAGTTACATGTATCTTTTTCCCTCCTTATCTTTTGTTATAATACCAGCAAACCCCTAAAATAACTTTGCTTAAACCCCTAAAATAACTTTACTCTTGTTCTCTTTTTCCTATCCTTAGTTATTTTAACCTCTTTCAACGCACAGGTTAGAGCAAGATGCAGAAATGAGTGGTCGATATTCCAGAATCGACTTTCAAAGGCTGATAACAACTACCTATCGCGTACTAGGAAAGACTAATTCTGCATCCCTCAATCATTTGCCTCATTTCCTGCATTTTAATGGTCCTTGAGAGTGCGTAAAATCCAAATCCTTCTCTATTGATTATTTTCCATGTATGTCACTAACTTACCCTCTCGGCTTAGAGAAATATAATGTAACTGGAAAAACATGTTTCCAGTTACATGTAAGGAAAGATAATTTTGTTAGCCCGGTGTTCAGTTTCACAGAAGGACGGATTGCCTGTTTTATGAAGTCATATTGGAGCTCCATGGCGTAGGGCGATCTCTGTGATCAATAAAGCGATTAGTGAGTTTGGTCACAAATTAATAGTCCACTAATTTGAATTAGTTACGCTATATTTTCAGATTCAGTTAGTTTATTGATGAGTTTCAGTTGAATGTTGATTTATCAATTTCTATAGTTTCGGTAAAGTTGAGATCTCAATGAGGGTTCTGATCTTTTTTTTACCGCTTGATATTTAAGGTCTGAAACACACTTGATATGTGTTTAGACTCCGGACAACTCTTCTTCTAACGTCCAAGAAACTAAATCAAATCCTATACCAACTATTTTTTGTACCCGTAAGAGTTGGCAATGGGAATTTGTTTACGAGTTATAGCAATGGAAATTTCATGATTTTTCGTCCAATTCAGAAAGGTCGAATGCTTGATTGATTAAATTATTGGAGTATTACTATTTAGAAAGGTTTTAGAGCCAAATATTGGGTTTAATTCTTAAAATTAAAATTTAAAAGTCGCGAAGAAAAACTTAATTGTCATGTCAATATATATTTCAAAGCATAAAAAGTTGACTTGTATGTTTCTACTTTAATTTTTAGTTTTATATGAAATTTGGTAAAAACAAAAAAACACTTTATTTCTTTGAGTTTTGATTTTTTATTTTATTTTTGCTTTCTGTTTTGTTGTTTTATTCATAATCTGAATTACTATCAACTAAAAATATACTATCTAATATTTAATATTAATTACTAATAAAGAATTGTAATCATTATAATTAAATTATTTAATTTATAATTAATTAAAATTTGAAAATACGGATAATATCTAAATAATTATTTGATAAATATACTTTAAAATTTTAGAATAACTTTAAAATGCATCAATTTAAAAGAAAATTATGTTTTAATAGTTAATATATATTAGAATAAATATTAATTTATAGATACTTTTTACTTGTTAAATTATTATTGTCATAAAATTTTTACTAATAAATATTGTATAAGAGATTAAATAAATTTATTTGGTTGGATAGTTCATAAAATTAATTTATTTTTAAATTTTATTTAATATTTAATTATTATTAGTAATTAAAATATAACTATTTAAAAAATATATAAGAAAACAAAAAACCAAAGTCACAATAAAAAATATAAGTGAAATCAAATAACCTCTAAAAAATTTCAAAGTATGTCAACCAAATTAAAACCACTAGGGAGTCGTATTAGACAAATTTTATTATAAAGTGAAAGGAGTGTCAATTAAATGCATATTTTTCTACTTAATAAAACTCAAATTCAATTGAAAAAAAACTTTTTAATAAAAAACAATTAAAAAATAAATAAAGACTTAGTGAGCTAATTTAGGATGGGTTAGACTTTCTTGAACAAGTTTGATCGGCCTTAGGTCTTCTAAACACGAGTTTCAGCCTAGTATCTAAATATTATCTGACTTAAAGTTCTAAGTCCAGCCTAATTCCATAAACCTCTTCTTGTTGTTCTCCTTTCCTACCGGCCTTCATCAATCGTTACTTGTCCACCTACAACTTCCTTCTCTCTCTTTGAAAAGATCCAAATCAACCTGCATGCTTTTATAATTGGTAAAGTTGTAAATTCTCTAGATTGGCAATAGCTTCATACTTATTCCTTTAACACATCAGGCATTCTTTAACATAATTCTTAACATCTTTGGTTAGACTTTTCCAATATAAGACATTATGTATCCTCTTAATGGTTGTTGTGATTCCTGAATAACTTCCTTGAAGCTCATTATAACTTATAAAAATTAATTTCTTCCTTTGCCCATGATTAAAGCCAACTAGCAGTCTTCCTTTTAATCTCAATAACTTCTCTCTCCATTTATATTTATCAAAGTTTATTTCCCCTAATTTAAGTTTATTCATAACATCTAGAATGATAGCACCTCCTTGTTAACTCGCCTTAATTTCATCTAATAGTTAGGTTTCGACCTAAGATACTATCAAGATTAATAACTCAGTATTTGTGATTTTTGATAAGGCATCAGCTGCCTTTTTGTCCTTGTCATTCTTCTATATTACTTCAAAGTCATATCCAAACAACTTTCGTAACCATGCTTATTGAAAAGGGGTAGTTATCTTTTGCCTTAGCAGGTAGTTAAGAGTTTAGTGATCAATTTGCACTTTGAATTGCCTACCATTAGGATAGTGATACAATTGCTTAATGCCTTTAATGATTGCAAGAAATTCCTTTTTCATAAGTGGAGAGTCCCAAATGTTTTAAAGCTAAAGTCTTGTTTAAAAATGTAATGGGATGTTTTCTTTATTAGAGCAGTGCTCTTATACATGTATCACATATACCTACTTATATGATGAATGGTTGTAAAAAATCAGGCATTTATAATACTAGTACTATTATGAGAGCCTTTTTAATTAATCAAACACTTGTTGATGATTCTCTCTTCAATTCCATTCAGTAGTATATTGTTTCCTCAACATTTATATTGAGGGTCTAGCTGAGTCTTTATAATTCTTGATGAATCCCTGTAATAGTTTATGAGCCTTAAAAATCCCCTTATCTCCCTTAGGGATTGAGGAACTGTCCATTTATGAATTGTTTATATTTTCTTTTCAACTATGGCTAACCAACAAGCTGAAATGGATTGATCTAAATAGTCAATTTGCCTTACACTAAAGATGTATTTATTTCCTTTGATAAATAACTAATGAGCTTGGAGAATTCCTATAGCTTATTCGAGTGATAGACCGACAATCACCTCCTTCATTGGCTATGGACTACTTAACTGACAGAATGAGGGTGTGAAAGGAAAGCACTGCACAGAAAGAAGCAAGGGGTTACTTGCTTCTTACCTTTGTCTACTCCAGTCTCTCCAAGCAATCAATCCAAGCAGCACAACCTCGCTTATTAGATAGTATTCTTGCACCAATCGTCTTGTCTTAACTCCTTAAAATCACCTACCAGGTCTTTAAAGATCTCTTTATCAAATCTTTCTTTGAATGCTAGTACAAACTCTTTCCATGTCATGGTTTCTTAATCAATTATATTTTTCATCACTAAGTGATACCACTCTTGGACAAGAGTCTTCTAGATGCATAGCAATTATCCCTACCTTAAGGCTTTTAGGAGTGTATGTAGTAAAAAGATTTTTTTCACACTTAAAAAATCATATTCTCACTCTTGTTGTTTCAAATGTGGATAACCATATTTTGTTGAATCATGTTAAGACTATATATTCCTCATGTTTAACTAAAATCTTCATAATTTTGCTTTCCTTTCCAATCTATGTCTCTTCTTTAAGTCCTCAAAATTTGTGCATAAATTGGTGGACTATGGATTTCAAATCTCCCAGCTTCCTTCCTTTCTTATCAGTCTTATTTTGGTTTTCCATCAACAATTTATCATTTTGTATCTGATTCTTTAAGAGAGCTTTCATTTCTTCTTTGATCCTTCTCAACTTTGCATCTCTTCCTTCACCATCATTAATGTCTAATGCTCATTTATTCTAATACTAAATTGTTATGTAATGGAGCTAAAGTAACATGGAGTGAGTCCAAGGAGGAAGATTGTTAGAAGTTGTGGAACATTCAAAGAGAGAAAAATCAATTCATATCATTGTATATCTTATATATTTATTACAATAGTATATAATAAGCAACCCTCTACTCTCAAAGTTTCACGTGTTGGCTTTTCATTTGGTTAGTTATAATAAACGATATCGTCTTAGCTATATCTTAATACAACTATGCAACAATATTTCTGATTTATAATAAAAGTCATTACAACCCTCGTTTTCTTCTTCATTATTTAGCAACAATTTTTTCTTTCCATTTCAGTAGTTATGTTTAAAGTTTATATCTTTTCTTCTTCTGGGTTTTTAGGAACAAATGAGAAATTTGGATTTTTATTGTTACAGGTTATTGTGTACTTTAATGCCATTAAATTTGTTCCATTTTAAGTTGCTTGTGGGATCTTATTCTATTTCAATTCTTGCCTTAATTAAATTTGTTCCATTTTAAGTTGCTTGTGCAATCTTATTCTATTTCAATTCTTGCCTTAATTGATTTGGTGGTGCCCATTTCAAGTTCCATAAAATATAAGCGAGTATCTACCTCTTCTAGCTTATGTATAAGTTTAGATTTTTACTTTTTTGTTTTGATTTGTATGTATTTTCCACTTTCACAAGCATAGATAATAGTTTCGATGTGTAATGCTACTCTAAAGTCAGGTAGGATAAATTTATATAATTTATCAATATGCATTTATTAGTATATGGTTGCAATGCTTATGATTTTGTTTTTTATTAAATGAAAGAGAATTTGATACTAGTTTATGCATAAGTGCACCTAAGAAGCTAAAAGACGTGGAGCACTTCATACTAAAGAAATGACTATTACAATTCATTATCAGCTAGTCACCAAACATACAAATGACTAACTATCAACCAAAAAATGGCTAAAAGAGTACACTGTAAGCATTTGATTATTATCTGAGTATAGTCCTAACACCAACTTCATCATACCAAACATATTGCCTTTTATTATTATTTATAATACCTAATAGTCTTGCACAATTTGTATTTTTTTTCCTAGATAAATTCACGCATTTTTAGCAATTTAACCTCTTTAGAAAGATTTGATAATGTAGTTTAGACTCTTGCAAAATTGACTTCTCGTATAAACAACCATACTATATGTTTATATTGTGACAAACATTTGATAGGTGAGAGAATCATTAGGTTAAAAAAATATTTAGCTAGGATCAACGATGATGTGAAACCTTAAAAAAGAAAAGTTAGACATGATATCAAATGCTAGATAAATTTTTGTGTGAAGAATATAAGAATGAAAAAGAAAGAAGACAAAGATTTAACAATGAAATTATTAATGGTAATTCATTTTGCACCGTTAAGAATGATATTGATAATAGTGAAGATAATATTTCTACCTAAGAACACAAGATTAAAGTAATTGATATTAAAAAAAGAAGAAGAAGACAATTGTCTAACTTTTTTGCCCCACGAATAAGTCGTAGAACTCAACCTTCTATCCGTAGTATATTTACAAATCAAAGAAACAAAATTATGATGTAAAAATAGCAATAGTTAGGTGGTAGTATGATATAGATGTCCAATTTAATGCAACTTAATCTTACTATTATTTGCCTATGGTAGATGTTATTACCTCTTTGTGTCCAAAATATAAAACTCTTTAAATTGATGATTATAAAGGTAATCTTCTGAGTAATTTTGTTAGTGAACTAAAAAATTATTCAAGTAAAGAAGGGACTTAGACAACTTATTAGTATTTAATCACGTGTGATGGTTGGATAAATAGAAGACATAAGTAAATTACAAATTTTTTTATTTATTCTACTATGGGAATAATGTTTTCTAATTCAATTGATATGTCAGGCTTTATAAAAAATATTGATACTCTGTTAGAAATTGTAGAGAAAGTTGTGAATGAGATTGGATATAAAAACTTTGTATAGTTCATCATTAATAATGATGTTGCTTATAAAGCAATTGAAAAAAGGTTGTCAAAAAGGTATAATTCTTATTAATCTGATGATGAAAGATATAGGAGATAGTAGATACTTTCCTATCATTGATGAAATGATGCCTCAAGCGAGAAAATCACTGAATTCATTTATAATCATACATGAGTTTTAAATTTGATGAAAAAAGATTTCATAAATGGTAGGAATTTGTGTTATTTTGTTATTAAAAGATATGCAAGTATTTTTTATCACTTTAGTATTTTATTCAAATAAAGAAGGAGTTTAGAAAAATGTTGACAAGTCATAAATGAGTTGCTTCTCAGTATGTCAAGTCTAAATTAGAATGGAGGTTTATACTTGATCATAAATAATGTCAGTTTATTATTTGAGGTTATAAATCTTTAGTAAGAGTACTTTATGTGCCTGATAATGATGACAAGTTAATAATTGATTATTTTTATGATGTTATAGAAAGGGAAAAGGAAATAATTAAGGCTATTTTAAAAAATTGCCCTTCTTTGTGTACACCTTATCTTACTTTCATTTATGAGAGATTGGGAAAGTAACTTTATTCTCTCTCTTTTTACTGCTAGTGCATTTCTTAATCTAATTATTTATATTAAACTAAGTGTCACAAAAAAGAGCGAAGGTTAACGTGGTCTTAACCATTGCAACAATTTTTTCAAATGACATGGTATAAGACTTGCTCATATCACAAATAGAGGTGTACGAGGATGCATATGGTGATTTCAAAATGCCCATTACAATATGTCAAAGAGATAAACTTAAGTAAAATATATATTTCTCCACCTACCATTCGAATTTTTAGCCAAACTGTGAGTATGATTGTGTACGAAAGAAATTGAAACATATATAAGCTCTTCCTTTCAAAAAGTGAAATAAATTGTAAAGCGAGAATTTGAATGATCTAATATTTGTCTGATCCAACTTGAAGATTCAAGAAAGATATTTTTATTATTAAATTAAATATAATCACAATAATGTAATTTTATTTGTTTATTAAGGCTTTTAATAAAGCTCATAATTCTATGGATCTAATTTGTTTTTATCATATTAATCTCTTAGCATATTGAATTTTATAGGAACCAAATTTTATAAATGAAAATCTTGGATAGGAACGTATTAACTTGTTATATGGTGCATTGACATTGACTGATTATGATAATGATGAAACAATCCTTGGTGAAGAGGATTTTATACCAAATGAAAGTTTAAGTCAATATGATTTAAGTGGGTATATCGTTCTTGGAAGTTAGAACTATTATATGTGAAATGTTGGAAGTTAAAAGTTGGAAAATGTAGTTGGAACATGTTCATTGAGCATGCTTCAGTGTTTTAGCCATAACTTTTTCTCTAGTTATCCAAATGAGACGATTCTTGATTTGGATTAAACTAAAGAAATAGGGATACAAATTATCTGATGAAATCGAGTTCTAATTCAGTCTCTAAGAATTTCAATTTTGGATTGAAATTGAGTACATAATATTATTTCAGTATAAGAATAGTTCGAAAATGTTTGGGATATAACTTTCAGATTTCCAAACCAAATTGAATGATTTTAGTGTCATTAGAGACAATGAGCAACATTTTTCTAGAAGGAAGTGTTATCAAATTCCTTCAATTTTTTTCATGATCATTAGTTAAGAAGTTAGAAGTATAAGATGTTAGTTTGAAAGACCAAAGGAGGGTAAAATGGGAAGGGCCAATTAAATGAAGGGTAAAAAGGGAAGAGCAAGCAAATTGTGGTATTGAAATAAGAAGAAGAGGGGGAAAAACATGGAGAGAGGAGAGAACTTTCGTGAGAAGCAAAAGAAAAAAGAAAAAACATAGAAGAAGAGAGGAGAAGAGAGAGAGTTTGTGAGAGTGTGCAAAAAGGAAGAAGAAAGAAGGAGAAATCAAGCTTGACAAGGTAAGTTTATCTTCTTCTTCTTGCTTTGTTAGAGAAAGAGTTAGATAGAGAAAGTGTTTTGTATAGGGAATGGGTGTTGGATTGGAAGAAGAAGATTTGAGAGAAACTATTTGATTTTTGGGTTTCTAAGCTAGGTTTTGGGTTTTCTAACCTAGATGGACTATAGGTAGGTTAAGATTGAGCTTGATTTATGTTGATTTCATTTGTTGTGATTTTGAAGTTTTAGGGATTTTGTTGAATTAGAATTGAATGGAAAAATTGGGTTGTTTCAGGAAATCAAAAAAAGTCCTACCCAAGAGCAAGAGGAAGGGTACAATTGAGTTTGGATTTTCAAGCAAAATAATATGGGTAATTTATTTATAGTTATTGTGTAATGGGCAAAATGTCTTGTGTGTGTGTATGCTTGAATTTCTAAATTGTGAATTGCTATAATGTGGAAAGTGCATTATGATGTGTTTTGTGTTATGCTATGCATTGAAAGATGTATGACATTTTGATAAGAATTGAATTGTGAGCATGACTATGCTATGCCTTGTATAATGGCATTTTGATTAACTGGAAAGAAGAAAAGTATGAGAATATGAACTTTTGATTGAATTGAGCATGAGATTTGATTGTGTTTGGGCAAGATAGGAACCGTTTCGTAGTCACATGCACGTCGACGTAAAGCCTTCTCCCAACTACTCGCTTCTGGCCCACGAGATCCGAAAAGTGGACTCGTTTCGCTCACGGTGTAAACTTCGGTTTCTCTATTTTGTTCCACAGAACCCTCGAGCTATTTGTTTGTGCACTTGGCTTTTGATATATTAAGTATGATGCAAATTGTGTGTTACACTTTGATGATAAATTACATCCAATTTGTTCTATATGATGAAGTATTGATTTATGAGTTATGAATGTTGAACTTTCATTGCGATGAGTATCCTTATATGAATAGATGCATATATGTTTGATTGTGTGGCTCATCACCAATGGCTATAAATATATTAGCCACTGAGTTGGGTACCTCAACCCATCATTTTCCCTCCTTAGGTATAGAACGAGAAGATTAGCTATCCTTTCAAGGCAATTGGACAACTCCGAGATAGTTAGCTTTTTTACTAAGCTAGTTTATAGCTTGTTAAGCATGCCAAACATTGAGCATCCATTTGTATTTTTTAAAAGTTTGTGATGTGTATATTGATATGTAAATAAAGTTTGTTCAAATATTTACTTTGCTTAGAAATGAGAATGTGAAATTGAAGATTTCCTTTAGTATATGAATATGTCTTTTTAAAGGTTGAGTATGATGAGTGTGGAAGTGGAATGTTTGTATGCATATGCTCCTTCGTTGAGATTGCGAATTGTTGTTGGTTTTAGAATAGGATGTTAGAGATTGGAAAGGTTTTATGGGATGACTCATTTGAGGTGGGATTCAAGAGTTTAACGAA
>JANZLC010000008.1:4779391-4791893 GCA_026413385.1 Erythroxylum gracilipes | reverse complement strand
GTTAATGAAATATGAATTGTGTATGGATGATGTTAAGTTGAAATTAGGTATGTTTGAAGTTATCAACTTGAGATGATAAATCTTGAGCATGAACTATTGTTATATATATATATATAAGTGAGATACTATGGAAAAGAAAGATAGGAATGTTATGAATCATGAGATGTTGTTGAATATGAAGAGTTAAATGAATTAAGGTTGAGAGTTTTATGAATTCCAATTGGTAGTTGAATTGTTATGAATGATGTTGTAATAGAAGAAGTGAAGTTGGGATAAATTTCAAGTTTTTTATGAGGGTAAAATGTGTGTTTTGATTTCCAGGAGAAAACTGGATTGATTTAGGTTGAATTAGACAAAGTTGTATTCACAAAAGTTGTAGCTTGTTTTTCGATCTTTTCAACAATATGAAGTATGCAATTTTTGGATATTGGAGTTGGGAGTTATGATCATTTTAAGTTAGGATGTCGTAGAGGATGTGTATACCGAACAATTAGAGTATATGGAATGATATCACACTAGAAAGAGTTGATTTTTGGGAAGAGTATGAGTAAAAGGGATGATAGAATGGGTTTATGATCCTTTGGAAGGGTCTTGTAGGGTGAAAATTTTGTTTCACCCGAAGGTTAGCCTGCCCGTGTAAAATCACACAGGCCGTGTGTTTTCAGCGCAGGAGCACTATTACACCCTAAGGTTACACTTTCTGACCGTGTTGGTTTACACGGCTTGTGTTTTGACCCTCCAAATGTTAGAAGTTCATTTTGTAGTCTTCACAAACATTGTAGATCTAGAAGTCTTCTTTCAAACCGTCTAGAAACAAAGTCAATCCGATACCTGTAGTGAGAGTAATGGCAATTGCGCCAAGTCATGTACAATATAAGTAAGGACATGAACATGTTGGATTCATTTGGCCATAACTTCTTGGTCCGACCTCCGATTGAGGTGATTCTTGAAGCGATAGATTCCTAACACGTTTTTATATCTTCCCAAAAAAATTGGTATCCATTTGTGTTGAATTCAAAAAATATTTATGGAAAGAAATTGAGGGATCGGTAGGAAGAGCCTAACCGGATTATAATATACTTTGGTTTCTTAAGCATATCTTGAGCTATATAGCTCCGATTGAGATGGTTCTTGCTCTAAAATAAACTAGAGTCTAAGAGCTACATTTTTGAAGAATTCAATTGTGATTTTTTTGATTTTGTTGTGTTCGCTTGCCTTTATGGCTTGAGATGTTATGAGAATGATGATGTACCGATGATGGCTAATGAGGGTACTTTGAAGTAACCCTAACAAGGAAACCCAACAGGATAATATGCTCACGTTTTATGGTTCAAGAGTTGGGTTAAAAAATCAGTGTCCAATATGTTTGGTATCAAAGCAAGAGGTTGGGCTCCAAAAATGGGATCTAACATGTGTGGTATCAGAGCGTCGGAATTAGTTTCTTACATGGACATTTGTTAAGAGTTTGAATGGATAGAATTAGTGAGAAAAATGATACTTTTTCATGATATGAGAAAATGAAAGTTATGGATAATTAGAAATGAGAAACAATCTATGGTTAAATATGACAGATAATAAGTCAACGCATTTGTATTAGTGGAATTGAATATGACACCAATTAATTACTATAGTGTATATCCCTAAATGTGATAAAGATATGACTGTATTATCATGGATTGTTTGAAGAAAATAGGGAGACAAGTAGGAATGATGAGATTGAAGAGTACAAGTAGAATGTAATGAAAACAAAAATTGTTATGATCTTAAGACGATGAAATTAGAACCAAAATGGTTGTTTGATTAAGGTGACAAGAGTTATGATTGACCATAAGAATGTGTTAGTGTAATTGAGATCAATGTACAAATTTGATTGACTTTAAGTATCACCATTATTATCCAAGTGATAACATTAAATACCGTGCGGCGTTATAAGACGGAAACAGTCGTCCACCTCTTTATTTGGATGAATAGGGCCAAAGATGGTCAAAGGCCAGAATTGATTGGAGATGTTACTGATAAGTGAAATTGATATGTATTACGAATTAAGTGAGTTAAGAAATTATTTGAGTGAAGAAGTTACTTGGGGGATTGAGGAAAACATAAGACATCATTTCCTCCATTTGTTTGATCACTCAACTAAGAATTTCGAGGATGAAATTCTTTAAGGGGGGAGAATTGTTGAACCCTGAACTTTCCTATTAAATGAGAAATTGCTGGCAATTATTCATGTGTAAAGAAAAGGAGAATTCTTAAATTTGAAATGAAATAGAAAAGATGGTTTAGGTGCAAGATGGGTTATATGTGATATGCTGGAAGTTAAAAGCTGGAAAAATGTAATTGAAACATGTTCATTGAGTATGCTTCGATGTTTTAGCCATAACTTTTTCTCTAGTTATCCAAATGAGATGATTCTGAGGTAAACTAGAGAGATAAGGCTACAAATTATCCGATGAAATCAAGTTTTAATTCACTCTCTAAGAATATCAATTTTCGGATGGAAGTTGAGCACAAAATATTGTTTTAGTATAAGAACAGTCCGAAAATTTTTGGCATATAACTTTTAGACTATGGAACCAAATTGAATGATTTTGTGTCATTAGAAAATTGAGACAATGAGGAACATTTTTCTAGAAAGAAGTGCTATCAAATTCCTTTAATTACATGATTAAAAAAAGGTATTGATTTTTTAGAAGGAGTTAAGCAATGACTTAAATGAATTTTGAGGTCTTGCTAAATTAATTATTTTTAATTGGAGTTAATTATTATGTTAATGTTGGTAGGATTTTAAAATATGGTTTAGTTGTATTAAGTAGCAAGAGTATATATGTATGAGGGCTTTTTAGGAAGATCACTTAAGCTATTTAAGTTGCAAGGCATGTAAGGAAGGGTATAAGGGTCTTTGTATACTCATTAATGGCAAACTTGAAATAAAAGGGTGGTCTTGTGTTTAAGAAGGGGCAAAAACGTGGATTGGAAGAGGGAAAGGTGAGAAGCAACGAAAATTAAAAGAGAAAGAAGGAGAGTGTCGGTCTTGAGAGAAAGGAAGGAGGAAACTAGGGTTTCTTCATTTCTTGGGTTTTCAAGTTGTTCAAGAAGGAAAAAGGAAGAGGAGGATGAGAGCTTCCATTAGAGCCAACAATCTCTTCATTTGGTGAAGAATCAAGGTAAGAGTATGTTTGATTTGTTGGATTTTTTGAAAGATTTTGGTTCATAAAGCTTAAGAAATGTATGGGTTTAAGCTTTCTAATATTAATTTTAGTGATTTTGTATTGTGGGTTTCTCAATTGGAATGCCTATTGATTTGGGGATTTTTGTCAATGCTGAAGAAAATCAAGAGAGACAAGAGGTGCAAGAGTAGAGGCTTTTTGAGCAAGGTTTTCAAGCAAGGAAATTAAGGTGAGTTTCATGTTTATAATTTGAGTAATGACCTATTAAGGTTTCTTTCCAAATCAAGAAAATAAAAGGATTTCAATTAAATGTTGCTTTATTGTTTTTGATTAATTTGAGAAATTGCTACATGTTTTTTTTGGTAAATCAAAAAAAAATAAATGAGCAAAATATGTACAAAGAGTTCATAGACTATGCCACAAAAAGCACAACCAGCTAAAATTAGCAACTAGCCTCAGGGTAAACCAAGATAAACTTAGGAACACAGTAGCTATGGAAGAAGCAACCCGATACCCAATCAATAGCATACACACCAAGAAGCTTAGCCAAATAAAACCCAAACTTACATAAGCCAAGTAGAGAGCCTAACTAAGAAATTCCAAACCCATTATAAGTAAGCCAAGGAGAAACTAAAGTGAAATGAACAACCATGGCCCTGGAATGGCCAAGAAGAAAACTGCCGCCAAGAAATAACTGTGTTGCACCTCCAAGGGAAGGCATGGCAAGCATGGTCTATCCAATGTGAACCTCGTAAGCTGTGACCTGGAATAGACTGAGCAATTAACCTACAAAATAAGGAAAGTACTAATCTAAAATTACCTCCTCTCGGTGTATAGGCTGAAAAGTTCCCTAACGTGGGAGATTACTCCAAAAAGCACTCTCTCCTTAGCCAAGGCTTCATTCTTGAAAGTTCTGACATTACGTTCAGTCCATATGTGGTAAATAGTGGTGGAGAGCAGTAGAGGGAAGTGAGTGATGACTGAAACTCTAGTACTGGAAATAGTTAAGAACCAGGAAAGGATAGTTGAAAGGTTAGAGTGGTTGAAAGTGGGCAAGTTAAAATGGGAAAGGCAGTGGTCCCAAATAGTTTTTGAGAAGGGGCATTCAAAAAATAAGTGGTCTATAGATTCATTTTCTGAAAGGCACAGGGAACTGTGGTTAGGAATATAGAGGAATGAAAGTTTGTCCCGGGTTGGAAGCTTCTGTAGGAAAGCAAGCCATAAAGTAAAGGAGCATCGAGGTTTACTGTATTTGGACCAGACCAGTTTGTACTAAGGGACAACCGGTAAAGGAGTATGCAATAATTGGTAGGCTGACACATTGTTATAACGCTTGGTAGGGCTAGCTAACTATTCCAAACAGTCAGGTAAGGAGCTATTGGGGAAATACGCTGGAGGAGCCAGATTTCTAAGAAGGTCCATGGATACCTCACTGCAGCTCCAGGTATCATTAATTATCACATCAGAAACACGTGTTATGAGCGGAAGCTCTGATCCATTAATCTCTCTCGGAGTAGACAAGGACTTCAGAATACCACACGGGTGCTAAGGATCCTGCCAGAAAATAGTAAACATACCATTTCCAATCCTAAATCTAAATTGATGACACAACTTGTCCCGGACTGTTAAAATCTTTCTCCAACTCCAAGAACTATTATAGGTAGGTTGAGCACTCTAAAAATTATTCCTTCGTAATATAATTGTATGAACCCACTTCACCCAAAGAGCTTCCCTATCTTCAAACAAATTCCATATCCGTTTGCCTAACAGTACTTGATTCTAAGTAGTCAAGTGTTTGACTCCTAAGCCCCTTTCCTTTTTAGGACGATAGATGTCACTCCACTTCACCCTAGCCTGAGTATTAGAAAGTACCTTTCCTGCCCATAAAAAATTCCTAAGCTTAGCCTCAATGTCCTTAAGGATAGAAGAGGGAAGAATTAGATGAGAGAACCAGTAGACATGGAAGTATTAGAGTACAGAGATAACCAATTGAAGTCTACCCGCGTAAGAGAGGCTCTTATGAGTCCAACGATTGATACTATTATCAATTCTGTCAATAAAAGAAGCACAATCCCTCCTAGAAAGGCGACCTACAATGAGAGGAACACTAAGATAACTAAAAGGGAGAGAGCCTTATTGGATACTAAACACAAGTTTCATCCTACAACTCAAATGACTAACATCCGGGGATAAGTAAAATTGACTTTTGGAAGTGTTCATTTCCATGCCTGAAAACATAGAGAAAGTATGAAAAGAATCAAGCAAAAGCTGAGCTGAGATCAAATCCCCATGAATGAAAATTAAAAGATCATCTGCAAAGAGAAGATGGTTAAGCTTAAGGCCCTGACATCTCCAATGATATTTAAACTGGGGAGAGTTTTCAGTATTAATTCTTAAATTCTTAGAAAACACTTCCATACAGATAATGAAGAGGAAAGGTGATAACGGATCCCCCTATCTTAATCAAGATTTTCCTTTGAAAAATTGAGTAAGAGACCCATTGCTATATAATGTGATGTGGAAATTGCGTATTGATGTATGACATTGTGATAAAAATTGAATTGTGAGCATGATTATGCTATGCCTTGTATCATGGCATTTTGATTAAATGGAAAGAAGAAAAAGCATGAGAATATGGAATTGTGAATGATTGAATTAATCATGCAATTTGATTGTGTTTGGGTGAGAGAGGAACCGTTTCGTAGTCACGTGCACGTCGACGTCAAGCCTTTTCCTGACTGCCCGCTTGTGGCCCACGAGATCCAAAAAGTGGACTTGTTTCGTTCACAGAGTAAACTTCGGTTTCTCTGTTTTGTTCACAGAACCCTCGAGCCAAATTGTGTTTGCATTTACATTTTGATGTCTTAAGTTATGATGACATTTTGAGTGTTATTCCTAGATGTGAATTTTATCCAATATGTTCCATGGGACGATGAATTGAATGATGAGATGTGTATTGACATTGTGAATGCTGAGATTTATTGTTAGTCTATATGGATATTTGTATATATTTGATTGTGTGGCTCATCGTCAATGGCTATAAATATATTAGCCACTGAGTTGTGTAGCTCAACCCATCATTTTTCCCTCCTCAGGTGCAGAATGAGAAGATTAGCGATCTTTGCAAGGCAATTGGACACCTCCGAGATAGTTGCTTTTATACTAAGCTAGTTCGAACACTTTTGTATAGCTTGTTAAGCATGCCAACATTGAGCATCCATTTGTATTGGTTTTAAATTTATGATGTGTATATTGATATGTAAATAAAGCTTGCTCATATATTTACGTGCTTAGTAATGAGAATGTAATTTAAGGATTTCATTTTGTGTATGATGATGTCATTATAAAGGTTAGGTATGATGACAGTGAAAGTGGATTGTGTGTATGCTTATGCCTGTTTGTTGGGATTGAAAATTGTTTCTTATTTTAGAATAACATGTTAGAAAGGTTTTATAGGATGAATCACTTGAGGTGAGATTCAAGAGTTAACGAAAAGTATTTAGTGGTTGAATTGATATGAATAGATATTGCATTTGCAAGTTTATAGGTGTGAAAATTGTGTTCTGAACTTAAGGGGAAATCTCTATTAATTTAGGATGAATTTGACTAAATTGTCTTCATCGAAGTTGTAGCTTGTCTTTCTATCTTTCCGACGATATAAAGTATGCGATTTTTGGATGTCGAAGTTGAGAGATATGATCGTTTGAGTAGGGGATGTTGCATATGATGTGTATCCCAAAAAATTAGAGTATATGAAGTGATATCGCACTAGAAAGAGTTGACTTTGGGAAGAGTATGAGTAAAAGGGATGTTAGGATGAGTTTAGGACCCTCTGGAGGGGTTTTGGAGGATGAAAAATTTGTTTCACCCGAAGGTTACACGGCCTGCCCTTGTTGGGTTACACGACCTGTGTGTTTTGACCCTCTAAACGATAGAATTTTATTTTTGAGTCTTCACAAAAGTTGTAGATCTAGAAGTCTTCTTTCAAATCATATTAAAAAAAGTCAATCCGACACCTGTAGTGAGAGTTATGACAATTGCGCCAAGGCATGTTCAATATGAGTAAGGTCATGAACATGTTGGATTTGTTTGGTCATAACTTCTTTGTCCGACCTCCGATTGAGATGATTTTTGAAGCGATAGATTCCTAATACATTTTTCTACCAATCTAAAAAAATTAGTAGCCTTAGATGTTGAATTCAAAAGGTTTGATCGAAAGAAATTGAGGGGTCGGTTGAAAGAGCATGATTGGGTCATGAACATACTTTGGGTTTTTAAGAATATCTTGAGCTATAGAGCTTCGAATGAGGTAGTTCTTGTTTCAAAATAAATTAGAGACTAAGAGCTATCATTTTGAAGAAGTCAATTGTGATTATTGTGATTTCGTTGTGTGGGCTCGTCTTTGTAGCTTGAGATGTTATGAGAATGAGGATGAAATGATGAGGGCTAAAGAGATTCCATAGAAATAAACCTATAGGAAATACGCTCACATCTTATGTTTTTGATATTTGGAGTGATTGTTGGACTTCAGAAATGGGCCCCAATAATCATGGAATGAAATTTCAAGTTTTTAATTTTCCTCTTTATTTTTAGTTTCATTTGTATTTGATGCATATATTAAATTCTAAATGTTCAATGTAAATATAAAACTTACATCTGTAAGTGTTTTTGTTCAAGTTTCACTTCTGCTTCGTTATGTTTGTGACATGAACTTTTGCTTATTATATGATTCTTTTTTTATTGAAAATTATAATATTTTCATGAGTAATATGGGTAATAAAGGAAAATAATGACTAACTTTTTGAATCAGTGCTACTTTAGTTAAAAGGGATGAAGAGGTGGTTGTTATACCGATTTGTCTTACTATGATTCTTTTAGACAAATGGTGGAATTAAGTAAAACATTATACAGTACATTGTATATATTTTATTTTTAATTATTTAAGTTTCTAATGTTGAGATCTTTAAAATAAATTTAAAAATTGAAATTTTTAAAAAAATTCAAAATGTTAAAGATTTAAAATTATTTAAACTATATGAAATAAAAGTATCATGTCTTTTACGAATCAAACATAATTTGATTTATTGAATTTAAATTAATTCGGTCAAATCTAAATTCTTATAATTAGTTAGAGCCAAAAAAAAAAATTGGAGTTTGAATTCTCAATTATGTTGCCACCTCCACTTTCTTCCTTTGGATACACGACTTGTAAGTTGAAAAAATCCACTTAATTGATTAATAACGTTCTCAACAGGGAAATGACAGTGAACGTAAAGTACTTAGTTAAAAATAAAAAATCATGGTATAATCCTAACATTTTGCAAGCATGCCGAAGTGGGTTCGAGATCAATGCTAGTGTGAGTTTGAGGTCCTCTTTCCCGTATTGTTAAACTATTCTAACCTGTTAAACAGAAACCCTGTTTGAGATTTTGTAAGAATGATCTACACTAAATGTTTTTTTTAAAAAATGTCGATGAAGACTTTTACGGCACAAAACACCTTAGGGTGATTCAGTATGAACATGACATAATACCGCTTGCTAAAGGAAAGATTTAGAGCAAAGATCTGGACAGAATAAAGGGAATTCTTAATGTGAAGAGAGGGATTATCCCTGGTGATTATGTGCCTGGTTGGTGATGGTGATGGTGATTTGCAAAGTTGACCTGAAAAATGGTCTTTGTTTCATCGTTCGTTTGGAGTGAAAATGTTCTCTCACCAAACACTAAATTGAGTTTGATAGCGGCAAGCTTTTTGCTTGCGTTGGCAGATATCTAATCTCATATAAGAAATGCCCATCTCACCTTCCTGGCTTGTGTGCTAAGGAAAAAAAAAACATGGAATCTCTGCAACTGTTATGAATATCAGGTTAAAATCTTTGGAATAAACTGCTAGGACTGGACACCCTTTTGACACCTCATTCCAAGAAAAAAAAAAAAGGTCAAAAGGGGAAATTCTGAAAGAAAAAATTGTTCATTAACGAATAGGCATATTTCTTCATTGGATTAAATGGCTACATGCCTACATCCCATCATGCAGACAAGAGAAAAACCAAAGCTGAAGGGTTAAGAACAGTTCAACAAACAAACTTAGTATCATGTCATTAAGACAACAACTTGGTGAGGCTTTATTAAAGTCTTGATTCATGTCACTAATTAATAGTGGTTCAATAATTGAAGATATAATTAGAAGTGACAGAGCCTTTTAATCTAATGGACAGTAAATTATGCAGAAAAGGGTAGAAGGTAAGATCTTTCCACTTGCATTGATAACCGATATTATTAGAAGATTTTTCTTTTATCAGTGAATATATAACGTAGTGTGTTGGAGTATTGTAAAAATGTAATTTGACAGAGGAGTGAAAAAGAAGAAGGTGGTTTTGGTCTGTTGAAATGGAACTATTACCATCTTGTTCACTGTATTCATTCTTAAGGCTCAACCAAACTTCTCTTCTGGAAATGAAGCATGTGATTGAGAACAAAAGCCAAACAATCTCTTAAATATAACAGAGTTCGGCACCAACCTTCTTATAGCATCAAATTATAAGGGTCCTATAGTTTCATTCTCATACAAGCTTCCTCCTCTCCTCTCTCTGTCTCTCATTCATTTTTAAGCATCTTCTTTGTGACCACAACTTCTTGGATTCTTCTGGTCATTGCATCAAGGCGTAAGGGACGTCTAAAGCTCATAAAAGAGCCCTTCTTGTTGTTCTCAAAGCCTGGTTCGTCGTGTCACATAATATGCTTTTTAGTGCATTTTCTTAGCTCTGTCAAGGTAAATTTAGCTTGGTTCTGTTTCTATTTTCAGGGGGTTACAGGACAACTCCTATAGTCTTTTTTCTTTTCTGAAGGTATAGAATTGTGTTTTATGTTCAACTAGTTAGACCATATTTGTGTGTTAAGCAATTAGCCAATTACTTGAACCCTAATTTGACCTCTTTGTACCATGTTAATTGAGCTGGAGATATCATGCTTTTTAAGTATCTGGAGTTACAGAAGTTGTCTGTGAGTAAAACATAACACAAACAACATCTGCAAATTTTTGGACATTTCTTCTGACAACTTGCCAACCATGATTTTCTTGTGAAAAGACCATGGAGGCTACTCCTGGAAGTATGTAACTTAAGTCAACTTAAACCTGAATAATGCCTATGGTGATTCTCAGACCCTTTTGCTTTCTGATTGGTTTGTTCTATCCAAGATGGGAGAAATGTCAGGCTTCCAGTTGGGTGTTATCGGTGCGCTATTTCTTTCAGTGGCATCATCAGTCTCCATTGTCATTTGCAACAAGGCTTTGATGAGCAATCTTGGCTTCCCTTTTGGTAATTAGTTTATGTCATTTCTTGGTTAGAACACTATTAGGAGATGGTATTAGTCTCTGAAAGACTACTTACTATCATATATTTTTGACATAAGTTGATGTCAATGGCTCTTTTTTTTTCCCCCCCTTTTCTTCTGCATTCCTTTTGGGTGCAAAGCTACGACTCTCACAAGCTGGCATCTGATGGTCACATTCTGCACCCTTCATGTGGCGAATCGTTTCAATTTTTTCGAATCCAAGTCCGTTGACATGAAGACTGTGATGCTTTTTGGCATCCTCAATGGCGTTTCTATTGGATTCCTCAATTTAAGCCTGGGATTCAATTCCATTGGTTTCTACCAGGTAAAACCTCATATTTTGGATAATCATCAGGAGCAAAAGTTGCATTGTCGTAATCCTTTCGTTGTCCAGGGTAATGTTTAGAATATGGACTTGATTCACTTTGGTTTTGCTGTCTTACTGCAGATGACCAAGCTTGCGATCATACCATTCACTGTGCTACTGGAAACTCTTTTCCTTAAAAAGCAATTCAGGTTATTTAAAACTGAAAGTTGGTATTTCTTAGTAAATCTAAAAAGAAAATTTTGTAGTATATTCTTCTCATTGAAGCTTAATTTTATTACTCCTGCAGTCAGAATATCAAGTTTTCTCTTTTTGTCCTGCTTGTTGGAGTTGGTATTGCCTCTATAACCGATCTCCAGCTCAATTTTGTTGGAACAGTTCTTTCCATCCTCGCCATCATAACAACTTGTGTTGGTCAGATTGTATCCTTTTTTTGAGTTAGGACCCTTTATTTTATTTGCAGATGCAAATGGTTTAATCTAGTAATCCCAAGAACACTTTTAGAAAGAAAAAATGTAAAGTCCCGCAGCTGTAGGTACAGTGCTTTCTGTTGAAAATTTTTTCATGAAACAAATTTCAGAAGAAAAATGTGGAAGATCTTAGGTTTCTGTTAAGTGTGAGAATGAGTTTAAGTTCTTAACTTGATGCTTAATTCAGCTGACAAACACTATTCAAAAGAAGCTCAATGTATCTTCCACACAGCTGCTGTATCAATCAGCCCCTTTTCAGGCCGCAGTTCTGTTCGTGTCAGGTCCGCTGGTGGATCAATTTCTCACCAACAAGAATGTCTTTGCATACAAATATTCTCCTATCGTCTTGGTACATAAAACTTCTTATCTCATCTTCTTCTTCGCATTAGGAATCTATTCCATAACAAGTAATTGAACAAAAAACATGTTAAAGATGGGAAACTATGCATACAGGCGTTTATCATCCTTTCCTGCGTTATTTCGGTGTCTGTGAACTTCAGTACCTTCATGGTTATAGGAAAGACATCACCAGTAACGTATCAAGTGCTTGGCCACCTCAAGACATGCCTTGTTCTTGCCTTTGGCTACACACTATTGCATGACCCTTTTAGGATGAGAAATATTATCGGAATACTGGTTGCCATCTTTGGGATGGGCTTATACTCGTATTTCTGTACTCAAGAGCACAAAAAGAAACAATCTGTGGACATATCAATGGGGTCTCAGGTAAATTTATGAGTCTCTTCCTTCGTGAAATTCTCTTTTGGACAGTGCCCGTGTCTTGACCATGCCTTGGAAATTGGGCTTTTTGACAGTTGAAGGACAAGGACAACACACCACTCTTGGCCATGCAAGACAAAGAGAGTCATGAAGCCAAAAAATCGACAAAGGACTCTGTTGCTTAAGCGATGAATATTAAATAAATAGGGGTTGAGATAAGAACTAAGAAGAGATTGTTCTTATACTTTTTGTTGGCTTTTCATTCTTTTCTAATGAACTCCATTCCCAATTTGTATCACAAAATCTAAGGAATTATTAATTCATATTGTAACATCCAAATATCTCCTAGGAGGATATGTGGATGCCACCTAAGACAGAACAAACAAACCGAAACATTTATCAGATATGTATTAATAATATACATCTCATAATTCCAGAAAGAAATTCAAAGAATATTTACAGGCCCAAAAGTTTTAACTAAAAACA
>JANZLC010000008.1:4748145-4770534 GCA_026413385.1 Erythroxylum gracilipes | reverse complement strand
GCCAAAATTTCAAAGAGACAGAACATAAATCGGACTAAATTTGCTTAATATGCTAACCCCTAATTTGGGGCGTTACAGATCCACTAGCTTGAGTCATGGTCGACGGCGTTAACAGTTCGAGATCCTCCTATGAAAGTATAGCTGGAGAGGAGAATCCGATGTTCCTGCAGAACTCAGATCATCCAGGTATGGTGCTTGTTATGACTCCATTAAGTGGGAATAATTACCTATTGTGGAGTCGTGCGATGAGAATCATGTTGGGGGCAAAGTTGAAGCTAGACTTCGTCACCAATAAATATGAAAGGCCATGGGAAGATTCGCCAAACTACGATCGATGGTGTCAGGTGGATATGGTGACATCGTGGATACTCAACGCCATCTCTAAGGATATCATTGAGTCGTTCTTGTACGCGAGCTCAGCTAGGGATTTGTGGAAAGATCTGGAGAGGAGATATGGGGAATGCAATGGGCCGCTACTGTATTAGCTGAAGAGGGAGATCAGCTTAATTTCGCAAGGGGATTTATCTATCTCCAGGTTTTTTACTAAATTGAAACGCATGTGGGACGAGTTAAATTGCTTGGATCCTATTCCGCAATGTTCATGCGGAGCTCTGAAGCAATGTTCATGTGGGTCTCTTAAACAATTGGTTGAATTTGGGGACAATGATAGATTGGTACAGTTTCTAATGGGTTTGAATGAGGAATATGATGCAATTAGGCGTTAGATTCTTGTGATGGATCCTTTGCCTCATATGGATAGGGCTTACTCGATGGTTGTTAGGGTTGAAAAACAAAGAGAAGTGAATGTTTCTTTTGCTGATAACATGACTAGTGTAATGTTGGTGTGTGGTTCTGGTGGTAGTAGTGGAATAGGGGTTGGTAGAGGTGGTTCTAAGAAACAAATAAATAAGGAAGACATGTATTATGAGTTTTGTAAAATGAAAAGACACACTCGAGATACCTGTTTTAAAATTCATGGGTATCCGGATTGGTATAAGGGATCTAAAGATAAGAAAGGAGGGGATATAAGTAAGGAGTTGGTGAATATTAGTGATTCACCTTTGAATTATTCAATGGAGAAGGATGCAAAGGAACCAGCCTGGAGACAAGATGTGGCAGCAATGATTCAACAAGGCATAATGAGTTTTATGCAAAGTTAAGGGAAGCAGATGCAAATGAAGGACAAGGGAGGAGATGTCATCAACTTTGCACATTACAACGATTTTGCAGGTAGCACTCTCAATCATTCTTTTAGTTCGGTTAGTTTAATTGAATATGGTTCTTGGATAATAGACATAGGAGCTTCCAATCATATGTGCCATGATATTGCCTTGTTTGACAAACCTACACCTGTAGCCAAACTTACCCCTGTTCACCTACCGAATGGAACAGTTAAGACAATGGATTTCACAGGGAATATTGTTCTTTGTGATAATCTTAGTCTTCCACCCGTTTTGCTTATGCCTTCTTTCAAATATAATTTGCTTTCAGTTAACAAACTAGCTTGCCAATCATCTACCAAATTTACCTTTTATGCAACCTTTTGTATTCCGCAGGACCTTGTGACTTATGAGGTCTTAGCAGTTGGGAAAGTAATTGCAGGACTTTATGTTCTTGATAAGTCTTCTTTTTCTTAAACATACCATTTTGTCTTACATCACACATTCAGGAAATAGTATCAATAAACCAATACATTGTCACAGTGCTGTTGATGATGTTTTTTGGCACCAAAGATTGGGCCATCCATCTCTCAATGTACTAAAACAGTTGCAAAATTCCTCCAATAATATGAATTTTTCTGACCAAACCTGTGATGTATGTCATCTTTCAAAACAAACTAGGCTTCCTTTTCTTAGGAGCAGTATTAGTATAGTTGCATGTTTTAAATTGTTACATATAGATATTTGGGGTCCTTATAAGCAAGGGTCAACCTGGACTTTCCTACTCAAACACAAGAGTCAAACTTCAGCTTTCTTAGAGAAATTTCTTAAACATATCCAAAATCAATTTCATGCTACAATCAAGGTTGTTAGAATAGATAATGGGATGGAATTTTTGAGTCATAGTTGTCAGGAAATGTTTGCCAACTATGGTATTATACACCAGAAAACCTCTCCTTATACTCCACAACAAAATGGAGTTATTGAAAGAAAACATAGGCATTTATTGCAAACTGCTAGAGCACTTATGTTTCAGTCCCATTTACCAAAACAATTTTAGTGAGATTCCATTTTAACTGCAACCTACATCATCAATAGGCTTCCAACTTCTGTTCTAAATTGGAAGTCTCCATATTCTGTTCTTTTTCATAAGGAACCTGATTATAACTTCTTGAGAACTTTTGGTTGTTTGTGCTATGCTTCTAATACTTTTCCTCATAAAGACAAATTTGCACCTAGGGCTTTCAAATCTGTTTTTGTTGGTTATTCTTCAGGACAAAAGGCCTACAAACTTTATGATTTACAAAGCCATCAAATTTTCATTTCTAGAGATGTTGTTTTCTATGAAAATAATTTCCTTTTCAATCCATTTCCTTGGATTCAGAAACAATTCCTTTGCCTAATAAAAATGTTTTACCATCTATTGTTGTCCCTACTGTGTTTAATTCTTCTCATACTCCACCTACATTTCCATTTGTACTCTCTTATCAGTTTACATTAGATTATCATTCATTTTTAGCGAATGTGTCTAATATTGAAGAACCTAGTTCTTTTGAGCAAGCTAAAACTAATTTGAATTGGTTGAATGCTATGGAGGTTGAGTTGACAACCCTTGACAATAATCATACTTGGGACTTGACTGTTTTGCCAAGGGGAAAGAAAGCTATAGGTTCTAAATGGGTTTATAAAGTTAAACTCAAATCTAATGGAACTGTTGATTGGTATAAGGCTAGGTTAGTGGCAAAGGGCTGTAATCAAATTGAGGGAGTGGATTATAATGATTGTTTTTCTCCAGTTGCTAAAATGGTTACTGTGAGAATTTTTATCGCTATTGCTGCTGCTGCCAAAGGTTGGCCTTTACATCAATTGGATATAAATAATGCTTTTTTGCATGGGTATATTGATGAGGAATTGTACTTGTTACCTCCTCAAGGATATACCAAGGTTGTTCCTAATCAAGTTTGTCGTTTGAGGAGGTCTTTATATGGCCTCAAACAAGCATTACAACAATGGAATCATGAGTTTACTGTTTCACTTTGCAAGCAGCATTTGTGCAATCTACTCATGATCCATGTCTTTTCTTTAAATTTGAAGTAAATGATTATATAGCTCTTGTTGTGTATGATGATGATGTGTTGATCATGGGTCCGACGGAGGTATGTATTAATCAAGTGAAACAATTTTTACATGACTAGTTTACTATTACAGATATGGGCCCTGCCAAATATTTCCTTGGATTGGAACTTGCTAGGTCATCTAATGGCTTGTATGTGAATCAGCGAAAGTACGTGTTAGATATTCTCAAGGATGCAAGGTTAACTTGTTCAAAAGGGGCAGCCACTCCTTTATCTCCTCAATGCTAGTTTGATGATGCTAGTTCTCCTTTATTGGAAAATCGATATCGATATCAGAGGTTAGTTGGGCGTCTCCTTTATCTTGGTTTTACCCGGCCTGACATCCCTCATGCGACTCAGTAGTTGAGTCAGTTTGTTCAAGCTCCTACTGAGCAACATTGGATTGCTGCCATTTATGTGCTCAAGTATTCGCAGCAGTCTCCTTCTACAGGTTTATTCTTTCCTTATAACAATTCTTGTTTTGTACAAGCTTATTGTGATACGGATTGGGCTGCATGTCCTTTTAGTCAGCGATCCTTGACAGGTTTTTGTGTCTTCTTGAGTGATGTCTTAATTTCTTGGAAGACTAAGAAACAAACCACTGTTTCTCAGTCTTCCGCGGAGGCTAAATATCATAGTCTTTCTGCTACAGTTTGTGAATTGCAGTGGATATCTTATTTGTTGGCTGATTTTCGGGTGTCCATTTCCTTTCCTATTTTGTATGGTGTGACAATTTGGCTGCTGTTCATCTTACTGCTAATCCGATTTTTCATGAGCAGACTAAGCATTTAGAGATTGATTGTCATTTGGTTCGTGATAAGTATAAAGAAGGCTTCGTTCTTCTTCAACATATTCCTTCGAAGCTTCAATTGGCCGATCTGTTCACGAAAGCTTTGTCAGCTCCCATTTTTTCTTTTTTGTTGTCCAAGTTAGGCTTGTGTGATTGGCATCAAGCTCCACCTTGAGAGGGGGGAGGCTGTAGAATCTCTTGTATTTATACTATATAGTGTAGTGTATTGTACTGTAACTTTGTACCTGTAAAATATGTTTTGCGTTTTGTGTTTGTAGCTTTTTGTAACTGATGTCGTTTTGTATAACGCAGACTTTGATGGTATATAAACAGTCTATTCTTTCTGTACAAAGTTAAGAGAAATATTCAGAGTGATTACGAAATCACTTTTCTAACAAACTAAATCCCTAGATTACAGTTTCTTTAAAGATCCTCGTATACTGATCTAGTAACAACTTCAATTACTTCTAACATTCATCAGATAAATCTGCATTCTTAATATCAATATGAAATGACCACAACTCTATTTGATCTTTGTGTACAGATATGTTTCACCCTTCTTCTTGTACTACTATACAACAATAAACTATGTTGCTAGCATTTCATATTTTTGTTATCTTTTTATCAAGCACTCCGATTGCTCTCCTATGAACTACGATCCTCCCTGACCAATTGCCTCTCCTTACCTAACCACCAAAATTTTATAGTCCCTTTTTGATAATTGTACACTATATCATCCAAAGTAGACTACCATTGAACTCCTTGTACCATGACATTCCCTTCGATGTCAATCACCAATGCATCAATTGTGAACTTAACACCACACATCTGCCACTTAAAGTTCTACAAATTTGAGCATAGGTAGTGATGGAGCCAGGAATTTAAGATAGGATAGCCCAAATATTTAATTTTTTCAAATTTTGGGGGGCCCAGTACACCACTAACCCCTAAATAACTCCGTCCTCATGTATATATATATTTAAAATAGTAAAAAAATTAATAATCTTGGGGGGCCCAGTGGTGCCTCCGTCATTGGGTACAGGCTAGTAACATTCTCCTTCCACTAACACTGATAAGTATTTAATTTCTACAAGCTCTCTACAAATCTTGAAAATCAAATTTTTTATCAACAAAATTATGAGTGCTTCATCCATCTAACGAGATATAGATAAACCCTCCATCTACTATACCATGTACCTTTAGTTATTAATACTTAGTCTCACTCACCCCTAACATTGCTTGTAAAGAAATGTTAGTTGAATTGTTTGTTCATTTATTTCTTGAAACCTCTCATTTTTTCACCTCCTTCTCCATCACACATATCTGTAATTTTTTTCTTTTTGCATTTGTATTCTAGTACATATTTTTCTTCACACCATAAACACAAGCCCTTATCTTGTTTATCATTTCACTCCTTACTAGAAGTAGCTTTTCCCATCTTAAGTCTCCTCTCCCTTTTTGGCTACCTCCTGTTACGGGTCTAGGAAGTAGTCCTTGTGTTGATTTTTGTGAATTCATGGCATATCCTATTGTATTAAGGATTTCTTTAGTTAAATATTCCTATTCCCCCATAATGTACAACCACCATCTTACGATTTTTAGCCAAGTTATAGGCATGTTGAAGGGTTCTTGGATTCTAAATCTTTACAGGATACTTAATTTCAAGTTTCAATCCTTTAAAACTAGACTTACGAAGTAGGCCTCTGGCATAACCAGCTTGTGAGAGAGTTAATCAAATTCTGAAATATATTCTTTAATCGTTCCCCTTTGCCTCAATTCCTTCAAATCTCTCACAAGATCTTCAAAGGTTGTTTCTCCAAAGCTTTGCTCTAACGCCAACAAGTATTCTCCTCAACCGAGAGGTTCTCTTGTCACCTTGTTCTTAATGTACATCATGCCAAGCTAATGCCTCTTGCCTCTAAGTACATAGTGACTAGCCCCAACTTCAACTCAGTTGGGTACGATATAATGTGAAAATTGTTCACATTTAAAGATCCAGACTCTTAAGATTGTCACCCCTAAACACCTTGTAAGAATATATTACCGTCCATAGGAGCTTTCTCCATTACTCACTTCTGGCACTCTTTGATCGCCTAGTTTGTGCGTCAAAGTTTCTCCATTATTTGTTTGATGTAGTTGCGTAATCCACTCCTTTAGTTCTAGTATACTTTGCTCGTGCCTTAAATCTAGCTCTTGTATTTGATTATGTAGTCCTTCCTCCATTCGCCTCCACTCTTGTGCTCTGATCCCTTTAGCTATAATGTAATGTCAACTTTGTTCTAAGATCGCTTTTGATACCAATTTATGATGGAAGTAATGGGGTAAATAGTAAAAATCAAGAATTATGGATTAAGAAAAAGTGATTCATAGCAAAATATGAGAAGTAAGAGTAATTGAGGGAGAGCTGAGAGAGAAATAATAGTTGATTTACTTGTTAATGTTGTTTCTCCTTGACTTCCAACGGTTTATTCCAACAACTAGTTTAGTCGTTAAGTCCTATCTATTCTTTTATTTACATGTATTATGTATATATTATTGTTGTTGGTATTATTCTTATTTATATTATGTACAATAACAATCCCTAGTAATACTCCCAACAAGAAAAATTTGAAAAAGTCTAATAATATGCAACCTGATAAATAACTAATGGATAAGTTGTTTCTTTACGTTCTTACTATAGTTGTTTTTTCTATATATTATTACTACAATTGTTTAATAAAACTACATCGTATCGCCTATTCCTACAATAACTACGTTTACTTCGTCTTCTTTTGTAATCATCTAAGCTCGTATCATATTAGAGCATTTTCTTAAAAAAATTATAGCAATTGAAGATGTGTTAGTGATGTATGATGGCTTGTTAGACGGACGAGTGAGTCCATAAGAATCGGTTATTATATGTGTGTCATCAATTAAATGAACTCATTTAAGAATTCGTTTCTTATTGCCATTTACATATATAATGACTTATAATACTAATTGCTCCTCCCACTTTCATGCACGTATTGTCACCTTCACATTTTCATTCATGTCATCTCTTAATATAAAAGATTTAAGTTTGTTATAAAAAGGAAAGTACAAAACTCTCCGCAAACTTCAATTTAAAAATTAGTTATTAATTAGAGATGATAATAGGTGGGTCAATCTCATCAATTTTTAAAATATTTTAAAATTTTAAAATATAAATTAATATTTTATAATTAAGTTCAGGTCTGAATTACTTAGATTTAGGTATACTTGAGATCTAACTCTTTTTAATAAAAAGATGTCTTACAGGTAAAACTTATAAAATTTCTGATTTGACCCATAAATGAAAACTTTAGTAGGTGAGATTTATACCAAATACATGATATAATCAAAATGTACTCATTGACATTTACCTACCTAATAAGTTTTTTTATATCAACTGGGGAACTTATAACAGTCTCATCAGTCAATGTTTGAAAATTCAGATTAATTAAGGGGTGTGATGTGGTCCATACCTTGTTCAACTCATTACACCGAAAAGCAGCATATGGTGGTTAGAGGAGGGCGGTAATAATTGAGGCATGTGCATGCTTTACCCGCTCATCTTTGATGTCTGTTTCCTAACATAAAAACACCCTTACCAGCACAAGAGCAGCAGGCCATGTATTATGTATATGCATGCTTGCTGTCTTTATCTTCCCCCAAAAATAAAATGAAAATATAGATCAAATATGGTGCATATTTTATTTTTACTCGTTATCTTAATAAGTAACGTGTTAAAAATTTATAAATTGCTGATATTACTCGTATTTAATAATTTATTTAAGTTTGTAACTAAAATTAATTATTATAGATTTTCTATTATAAATATTTTATTAATTAAGATAATCGTTCTTATATGAAAAAAAGAAATTGTTAGGAATTTAATGTAAATTTTAGTCATTTACCGAAGACTATTTTAGAAATTAGATCACTTTATTTTATCATCAAATAAACTTAAAACATGTTAAATTACATATGATAAAAGATTGTTATTGACTTTTATTTTTTCAGGCATTTGAAAGGTCCCTATTCAAACATGAAGCTTTCTTAAATTGAATAAGAACTCTTATTAGGTTCAAATCATATTTTTAGACGTCTCTTCGACATTTATTTCAAGAATTGGACGCTCATTTCAATATGCCACTTTGATTAAAATATACCAGACTTATCGCATTGATTGAATTGAATCAATTACTTAATTATACATTACTAATTTATTAAATAAAATTAAAAAATGTATTTTATAAATTATTACAGACTTATTTAGTAATGTGTTCATTATCAAACAATAAAATTACGAAATTATTATAAAAAAGAAAAAAAATGTTGCAACAAAAAAAAGATGGAAGATGGCTTAAAGCAAAACAAGGTCAAGCTTTCGAATCTTTTTTTTTTTATATATATACAAATATAGAAAAGAAAAACATGAACTCACCAGATTAAAAAAAAGTTATTTACTATACAACTAGTGCAATTAAAAAAAACAAGAAATTGACAACAGAAATGGAGAGGGATCCAAATCCAACCGGGCAGACTTGGAGATAAGAATAATTTAAAAGACCTTTGCATCCCATCATTATTTTCAGTTTGGTGATATCAATTATTAAAGTATTATATATAAAAAATTATTACAAAAAAATAAAAACAACATGTTCCTCTTAAATTAGATTTTTTTTTAGTAAATAAGAAATATTTGTTAACATTGTCTTCACTGAGCTGGAGTCTCATAGAAGTTTGCAAAGAAAGGACAAAGAGGAGGGCGATGTCTGTTCCCCCTATTCAGTTATAAGCCAAACAGAGGATCACAAGCCGTCAGTGGCTAGGGATACGCGGACCACGTGGAGACTTCAGAGCCGAAAGTGAGCCTTTCCTTTACCCACTACTACGTGACGTGCACATATAATATGGCCTTTTCTGAAATTAACTTATTATTTAATTTCAAAAGATCAGTGACAAACGAAAATGACCTTGGTAAGGGAGCAGATCTGCTATGAATTGTTATGTTAGTTGTTTATTTATTATAATAAGTTGGATGGTTATAATCTTAAAAATATAACAGAGCATAGTAATTCAAAAATAACAAATCTGTTCCCCAATTTTTTCGGTCCTATTTTGTGGCACTACACCATAAATTTTATTAAATGAAGTATTCACATAATCCTATTTTAGTTCAATTATTTTTCTCATTCAAAATAACTAAAATTTCTGTGAATTTTTATTTCAAATTTAGAAGTTTAATTTCATTATATTTCCAATTTTGTTATAGAAAAATTTTAGATATGACAAACTTAAATCAATGTGTTTCACCCTTCTTTTTTTTAATAAAAAAATATATTAAGAGGTTAAATCATATACACGTATTATGTGATATATGCTAAATGTAACTATGTAAGAAGCAGACGAGTGGGCATGCGTCATGGTATAGCTAATAACTGTTTCAATATAAAAAGCAGCTCTTAAGTATCTATCGATAATTAAAGACTATAATAAATAGAAAGATTGATGACCTTTCGTAATAACCAATCACATGCGCACTAATAATAATAACAAGCTCCTGTTAATTTCTATTTTCACTCCTTATGAAGCATTTTACTCGGTTGGATAATGATAATTTAATTATATGATGCAGCTAATGCCAGTTGGGCAATAATTACAATTTGAATTGGCGTCACATGCTTTTTTTTATAGAAACTTTATAATTTCCATAAGTAAACATCATTTAAAAAAAAGCATTTGTCAATTACTTAAATATTTGAATTATGCATGGACAAGGTTTGGCCACTCCATCTTTATACGGCATTTACATGTATATTCTAGGAATCTCTCATGAAGCTTCAAATCGGATACTGGGAGTTCAAGTTACTTAAAAGTCAAGTCAATGCGCACGCTGCAGTTTTATATTTCTAAAAAAACCGATTTTTATTAAACGGAAACGGAAATCAACGAGGACAGTGGACACTCGTCAATGCTTTTTTTATCTTATTTTGAAAACCCAGGAAATACGTAAAGCCCAAGGACTGACAAAATTTTTAATAGTAAATTATGAATACGCAGAAAAAAGCTATCGGATCGGTCCCACCTAAAAGCCTTTCCCTACCAGCCAAAAAGAAGAAGCCGATTTGACCATTATATCCCGCGGCTCAAATAAAACTTCACCCAAAGTTTGTATTCAGATTTCAGAGGTCTTAATTTAACAATAAAATTTTATGATATAATTAAATTTAAACTCAAATAAGGCTTATAATATACATAAGTCTTCCAAATTTAACTTCCACAATCTCATTTAAGACCTTTTTTTTTGTTAAAATATAATTAAATAGAAAATTTCCACCTTCTCACCAAAATATTCATAATTTAAGGAAATATTCAATAATATTCTTTCTTTATACTATACAGTGACCATAATTTTTTAACTTTATTAACCTGATGATACGAGAGATTTGATATAATTTTGCATTAAAATTCAAATCAAAAAGTTTCACAGGTGTGTTTTAATTGATAAAACTTGGTTTAAGCATTTATTAATTCAATAAATTTAAGTTGGAATTGATAGAATAATTTTTATTTTAATGATTTAAAAGATAATAATTCCATTTTGAAATTGTAAATATTGATTGGACTAAATTTATTAATTAATTATAGACTAAAATATTTTATGCAAATTGTGTAATTTATAAATTATTATGTGTATTTAATTACAAATAACTAATTTTATTGTTTTAAAAAAGAGTAATGTTTACTGATTTGAAAAACAGTGCTTATCTATTGATACAGCTGGTGTTAGATTGACTAAAAAACTTAAAATACAGTCGCTTCAAATAAGGTAGGCAAACAAAATTTGAAAAATGGTTTAACACTGTCAATGAAATTAGTGAATTATTGTCTTATTATTTATCATTTACCATTCAATGAAATTGCATCATCTCGTATTGAGTCGCATCGTCATCTTGCAATAAAAATCAACATACAAATTAAAAATAATAAATAAACTGACGGACCAGGGTAGATTTGTACGACTCATTCGGGTCTCTCCTTCTACCCTGCACCAGCCCACCCTCTTCCCAGATTCAGCCTTAAACCGAAAGAGTAAATGAAAAATACGTTAAAGGGCAAAACGATAAATTTAAGGTCAGAAATACCTATATTCGCTGGCTGCACTAGCAATCTTTGTCTCATTACACACAATAGACCCAATTGAAATTTAGTTAGCTTAAGCAGTGGGAGAGAAAAACGAAAATTGCCATTATACGAAATACGAAAAACAGTAAAAAAAAAAGGAGAAGAAAACATATCAGAGAAGAGAAGAAAACAAAAGGCAAACATTTAAACACGTTCATTTCCAATTCCAAGGCCATTTTCTCTCTGCGTCTCTTCAGAGGGATCAGAGGATCATAGTCACGAACACATATGTGTTGGTGATATTTGTAGGTTTGGCTGCTTAGAAGTAGATTTGTCTGTGCTGGTGAAGTAGTGAGAATTTGGATTTTGTTTGTGTACGAAGATTATTTGGTTTTTGAGAGAGATGGAGACTTCGTCGTCGATACGAAAAGAAGAAGAAAGAATGGAAGGGTGGTTGTATCTAATACGGTCGAATCGGATTGGGTTGCAGTACTCTAGAAAACGCTACTTTGTTCTTGAAGGTCATGTTCTCAAGAGCTTCAAGTCTGTTCCTACTTCTAGAGACGAGGTCTCCTTTTCTCTCCTTGTATTTGCTTCTTGTTTGGCTTATTGCATTACTTAGGACTTGATACATGTCCTGTGTTGAATTTTCGATTTTGTTCTGCTCCATGCACTCGGTTTCCGGAGAAAAGTTAATTTCAAATCGTGGATATAATAATGATGTGAATATAGTGTTCTTGTTATCTTGTTCTTCTTCTTTCTACTCGTTTTGTATGTTTTGCTTCCTTTTTGTTTTCCTCCCGTACGTTTGATTTGTATTCTATTTTGCACTACGTTACTCCTAAGTTTTGCCTTTAGCGCATTAGTTACCATGATGCGGGGCTTAATTTTTATTTGAGTTTTGTCTATTTTGCATTTTGGTTTTATTAGAAGTTTGTTTTTAGGTGGTAGAAGTAAATCTAAAACAACAACAAAAACCGAGTGTATGAGAAGTGAGATTCGTTTTCGCTCAACAGAACAAGTAGTGCCGAGTTTCTCTTGCGATTGTGGAGAACATCATTACACTTAGTTTCGCTGTTGCAGAGTTATGAGGCTAATACACCTTTTGGAGTTCCCTTTGGCGTGATTTATTATGTGCATCAATTAATGGGAACATTTTGTCCGGAATTTTTTTTCTTCTTAAGCATATGTTTAACAAAAGCAAAAGTTTGCGTCAGTGACTCTCTTTCTGTTTTCCACTTTCTCTTTACCTTTGCTTGAGAAGAAATTTTTTTTGCTTTTAAAAGTTGGAGGTGATTGCTTTGCTCAAGTTGCTCCTTGAAATCGTTGCAAAGAATTTTACATTCTGATATTTGTACTTATAATGTCAGGAATGTTTTTACTTTGGTATTATAGGTCAACATCGGTAGCTCTTTTGTCTATGTTCAGGTATTATGTATATATCAATTCCTTGAACCGTCTTTTTTCTCCCCTCTTTCTGCTTCTATTTTGGGTTTATGTGTTTCCAAAATGAGTTGGATGCTTGGTAGGAAGTGACTTTCCTGCAGTGAAAATTTACCTCTGTTTTATGCTGCGGGTCCAGTACTACATTAAATGCTAGCATTGTTTTTGTCATCACATTGTGTATATATATATATATATATATATATATATATATAAAGAAAACAAAAGAAATTTGTTGATTAGTTGAATCAACAAATGAATGTGCCTTGCGTTGATTAGTTCTGCAATCTATATGATGCATATGTTCTATATTTTCTCATAGGAGGCCTGCATAATCTAAGATTAGCCATTCTGTTTGTCTTTTAACATATAGTTTATAATTACTGAGCAAAAGGGTAATCTTGTTTTCTTTGCAGGGTCCAGTTAGAAGTGCAATCATTGATTCATGTATTAGGGTAACTGATAATGGCAGAGAAAGCATTCACAGAAAAGTATGAAAGCTGTAATATGTTCACATTGGTGATGATCTTTTGGTTATATTTTCAGTTTTGTTCAAGTCACTAGTGATTTGTAAGAATTGTATCTTTTGAAACTTGCAGGTATTCTTCATATTTACACTTTATAATACTTCTAACCACAATGACCAACTCAAGGTGAGGTGACCGCAATGAACAATCACAATGATTTATATTTATGTCATAAATCTTATGTATGTTGTGAAATTGAAATAATTATAGCTCGGAGCAAGCAGCCCTGAAGAAGCAGCAAGATGGATTCAATCCTTTCAGGAAACAGCTTTAAAGGTTATTGAACTTCAGGTTACTGAAGTTAATTTTCAAATAGACAGTAATATGTACATTGAGGACTGAAGCTTATGCAAATTTGCAGGGTTGCCCTAATATTGCTGGTTGTTCAAAAAGCAACTGGCAGTCTTTCAGGTACTGTAACCAGATCTGGTATATCTCAAATTTCTCTAGAAATGCACATTAACGTGCCTACTTACTATTGTCTGCCTGTCCCCCCTGATCTTCAACAAGTTCTAATAAAATACAAATGCTTCCTTGTTATATCAACCATTTGGAAGCTGTTGATCTGTTGTATATTCTTTTTCTTGATCTTTCACAAATCATTCTTTCAGATTGAGTGGTTCCAGTGGGATAAAATCAATAGACTGGACTCTATGTTCATCCACTCAGACAGATCCTGTGACTGATGTTATTGCACCTTCATCCTGGACCATATTTGGGTGTCATAATGGTTGGTACTCATTTTAAGATAAGCTTTCGAGGCATATTCAACTTCATATATAACAAAATGGCTGTTTTGTAGGTTTGCGACTTTTTAAAGAAGCAAAAGATAGAGATTCTCATAGAAAAGTAGGCAGATCTCTTTTTCTCTCTGTATTGATCTCTAATCACAATCATGTTGGTAAATGTGTGTATTTTCTTGATAGTGGGATGATCATCCTGCAATAATGGCAGTGGTTGTGGTTGATGGAGCCTCAGAAGCCATCTTCCAAACTCTTATGTCTCTTGGTCCCTCAAGATCAGAGTAAGCTGTTTGAGAATCTTTCCTAACGATTATGATCAATTTAGATGAGAAAGATGAATAGGATAGTTACACTTGGCAAACAACCCACAGCGGTTATTTACACTTAGGACTTGTTGTTGGGACTTTTTTTTTATTTCAAATAGCATGAACTAGATTCAGTTTTTATAATTGTATTGCAGCTCAGATGTCAGCTATGTTTCATATTATTCACGAATCACGAGCCTGTGCTAAAGAAAAATTCCGAGTTATGCTTGTTATTAATGAGTTCTTGTTCTATTTTTATCTCAGATAATGTACTTTTTTTACATTGAGTTGACTTTACCAATTGTTTTCTAGATGGGACTTCTGTTTCTACAAAGGTAGTGTGGTTGAGCACCTTGATGGTCACACTGATATTATTCACAAGCAGCTTTATAGTGATTGGTTACCTTGGTAAGATAATTACCTCTACACTTTATGTGTATGTTGTAACAATGGGTTTTGATATATGGATTTACCCATCTTGGAAAAAATCATATTATGCAGGGGAATGAAGCAAAGAGACTTTTTACTGCGGCGTTATTGGAGGCGGGAAGATGATGGAACATATGGTAGCGATACCTGTGATTTTATCTTATAAACTACATTTGTGAAGGAACCTCTTGAATAAAAAATTTAACATCTGGGCTCTTTCTCTTGCAGTTATTCTCTATCATTCTGTGTTTCACAAGAAGTGTCCACCCCAAAGAGGCTATATCCGTGCCTGCCTTAAAAGTAATGTACGCTTGCGATTTAAAAGTAAAAGGATGCCTTTTACTTCTGCTATTTCTCTTTTCTATTCTGATCTTGTAACCAAAGTAAGAAAGAAGTGGAAATGAAATTACTTGGTGCTTCAAAGTCTTTGATTAGCATGCTATGTCAAAAAATTTTGGAATTGGTTGTTCATTCCCTTGGTATGATTTGTTAAAGAATGCAACCAGGTATTGATATTTGTCATTCAGGTACCATACTTTGTGAATTCTTTTGAGATTATATACCCTTTTTGTCTAGGCTTAGGTTTTGTCATTTAGGAGTAGAGTTTGTTCTACACAATAGCATAATAATTTGATAACAATCTTCTGGTGATGGTGAGGGATTGATATCCTATTTGCACAATCTTGCAGGTGGAGGATATGTTATTTCTCCTTTGAACCAAGGGAAACGTTCTGTGGTAAAGCACATGCTTGCTATTGACTGGAAATCTTGGAGATCGTATCTACAAACTTCTGCAGCTCGATCTATAACCATCCGGATGCTTGGGAGAGTTGCTGGTAGACTTCAATTGTTGATCTAGAGTTTCTGTGTCAGTAGTTACTTTTTCTACATACGATGAACTACTGGCTATTGAGTTATAAGTAAAATTTGATGAATTTTGCAGCATTGCGAGAATTGTTCAGAACAAAACTAGGGAACTGCTTTCCTCCTGATTTTTCTTCAGGCGAGTTGGCAACCAGTGTTACGTTGCACCAGGTTGAAGAACAAAACAGAGTTGATGCTCAAATACCAACAAATGGTGGAAAGACCAAGGAATATATATGTGAAGAACTTGATAATACAGCTTCAGAACATGCCAGCCTAGTTGGCCTAAATGATGGTGCTGATGAGTTTTTTGATGTTCCAGAACCGTCAGATAATGAACTAACAGAAACTGAATGGAACTGTGATTTTGGTCCAGAAATGTATACTCAGGTATTCTCAACAAATTGTCTTCTTCCGGTTTTCTCTCTACTTGATCTCCCGTGCATGGAATATTTGGGATTTTGGCTAGGGAACATATGTCATGATCTCCAGGGCAATGAATGTGCAATACTTGTGTATCGTGTTTAATTAGCCTTATAGGCACAATAAGCATGTTAACATCACGGTAGAACTCTCGGTGAGGGTTATTGCCTTATTGCTAGGTGTAGGGAGTGTTTGCAATGTTTTTCTGTATCTTTTCTAGCACCTCTGCAAGCACAATAAAAGTGTTGCACAGTTATGTGCATTGGTGTTCATATTTATGTTGTCACATTTTAGTTCTATCTGGACATAGTTTGTGGTATCAGTATCAGGTGAACTACCACTGTAAAGAGTTTTCTACTTTTCTTCTTCTGTCGGGTTGACTTGCAGATTGCAGACATTCTGACCCAGTCTTCATAATTCTCACTTTTAGTTTTCCACCTTCTTTCTTAATTACTGCTATTGCTGTCGCATGATGCCTTCTAAAATCCTTTTCTTTATCGTTGCTTGTTCATCAGCATTAGTAATTTTGAGCTCAATTCCATAAGACTAACTTTATTTCTCACTTGGCTTATCACTTTGATAATTGCAGGATCTACGTCAACCTAAATTTACCGCTGCTGGTTTTGTGAAGAAATTGCATGATCTTGCAGGTATCACATATTTTTGTTGATCAATATTGAAATAAAAAACTTGCTGCCATTGTTTTATATCTTGCTTTCCTTTATGTTTCATAATATTTATGCATTAATGCATGCTGCAGTTCAGAAGAAGGGCTATATGGATTTACAGGAGATGGCAAGAGAAGACAGTATTTCCTGCTGTTATGGGTCCACTCTCCCAAAAGACTCAACCTACACTTTACCTTCTAGTTGGGCGATGGCTGATCCTTTTAGCTTTCTAATTCGTGGAAAGAGTTACCTCCAAGACCAGAAGAAGGTGCGGGCTAATACAAAGTGATGTTGACCTTGAGAAAAGTCGTCCTAGGTGCTGGCTGATATTAACTATTAATAGTGCTTTGTTATTTTGTTTCCAGGTTAAGGCTAAAGGCACATTGATGCAAATGGTTGCTGCAGATTGGCTAAGATCTGACAAGCGGGAAGATGATCTTGCTGGTCGTCCTGGAAGCATTGTTCAGGTAGTACTCCAGATATATTGTGGTGTTTATTAAATTTGAACATTAGTCATGAATAATCTTTTTTCTGTAATGCTCCTCTGCAAAATGATCTTTTTAACTTGAAAGAACCTTACAAATGTTTTATTGCAGAAATATGCAGCACAAGGAGGACCAGAGTTCTTTTTCATTATAAACATACAAGTGAAGGCTTCTATTCTCCTGGTCAACTAAATCTAAATCATATTCATTACTGTTCTTGTCTACTAAATATGTGCGTCAATTACTGTGGAACAGGTCCCTGGTTCCACAACCTATAGCCTTGCCCTGTACTTTATGATGACAACACCATTGGAAGAAGCACCCTTGCTCGAGAGCTTTGTCAAGGGGGATGATGCATTTCGAAATTGTAGGTTTAAGCTCATACCATACATATCCAAGGTTAGTGAACGAGTTCTTTTGAGTTACTATACAGCCTGTTCACTTCATGCCTAACAGTTGCATAGAATTTCAAGCGATTATAAGGGAATGTTATCTTAAGGTAGTGTTTAGCATCATTAACATGTTGGTTATTTGACAGAACACTAGTTTCTAGAACACAATAGCTGAAGAAATTTCTCTTTCTGCATCTACTATTATGTTTTCTTTTTCTAGCTCAAAATTATTTTAAATGCTTGAACCTAAGGCCTTGTATGTTTAAAATGTCGTTGGAAATGTTACCTCCATCTTGTCATGAATATCTGGGAAAGTTTTGTAAATTTAATTCGTGAATTAACTTATGCTTCTTCAGGGTTCATGGATTGTCAAGCAGAGTGTAGGAAAGAAAGCATGCCTGATTGGGCAAGCACTAGAAATGAATTATTTTGTTGGAAATAACTACATAGAGGTAAGCTGGTGAAATCATTATATGCACAACGTAGATCATATAATTTGTGGTTACCATTCCTATGCAAGCGTATGAACAGACAGAAAGTAAGTTGGAGTTGTTGATTAAAGTCTCAAAAGATACTTTCGTCCCTTGGTCGAATAAGGGAGAGAGAGTCGATAGAAAAGATTTCTAATTCTGAATTTTTTGATTCATTCAGCTTGGTGTTGACATTGGATCGTCAACAGTGGCGAGGGGTGTTGTCAGCCTTGTTCTGGGTTATCTCAGCAATTTGGTCATTGAAATGGCGTTTTTGATTCAGGTAAACTACTATCCGTTTGAATTGAGTTGAACAAACATTAGTTGATCAAATAACAAGAAACATTGTTCTTACACAAGTCAACGATTGTGTTTGAGAAACATTGTTTCTCCCAAATAGTGTTGATCATTCCTAGGCCAAAGAAAGAAAAGAGTCCCTAGTGTAGTTAAAGATCAGTTTGTTTTCCCAATTTCCCTGAGATGCAATAATTTCCGTGTATGTCTTTAACAAAAGTTCCTGGCGGTACTCCGCACCCATTTCACATGAAACCATCTTTCTAACACAGGCAAACACAGAAGAGGAACTCCCGGAGTATCTTATTGGCACTTGCCGCCTTAATCACCTGGATGCCTCTAAAGCAGTTCCACTGAAATCATGCTGATATCTGGAATCAGAGGTCCTGATAAGATAATCGAATGAATATGCCCGTATCAAGCGAATGTCTTATTCTTTCATATATATATATCTCACTAGAATTGATTCATTGTTGTACAGATGCTGTTCCAAGCTTAATGCTCATTCAACAAATTAGTTTTGCACGTACATTTGCCATTGTCACTCTGCTCCAAAAGGAAGGCAAAAGTTCTCTCCTTTGCATTTCTAGTTACCCTTCATCAAGCGTTTGGTTTACCTTGCTGTACTACATTTGATAGAAAGTCGAAGGATCTGACTAACTTCTCGAAGTTCACAGGCAAATTTTTCTGAACAAGATTATTTTATTTTTATTTTATAGTTGAATTATTTAATATTAATTATCAAGAAAATTTATGAATAATATAATTTGACTATTTTATTTAATTATATTTACATTTTTGAAAAATAATATTTCAAATTAGAAAATTGTTTAATAAATAGATTTCAAATAATATTTATAATTTTAAAACACAAAATAACTAAAATTCTATTAGAACACCAAACAACAATTTCATGTCTTCGGGAATCAAGAGATTTTGGTAGCGAGGTAGGTGGGCCCCAAAATCACGGCGTGGTAATTGGTAATTCCAAAAGATTATCACCGTTCAATGTAAACAGTAACTTTTAAATACTATTATAGCTTTTTTCCATCTTTTCATAATAATTTCTCAAAGGACTTTATGTTTTATAGAGTTGGATTGGGTTAAGCTAGAAATTAACTCATAACTCAGCTGGATTCAACTTTTGGTTAAGTTTAAATTGTGAGGCGGTTTAATAATGTAATTTTCAGGTCTTTTAGATTTTTATACCAATCTTTAAATTTAATTATTAATTATAAATTATATCAAAATTTGTTATTTTATTGCCAATTCTATTTTTTAGATCCAATGTTAAAAAAAGCGAAAATTAAACTAATAAAATAAAAGTTTAAAAATTCAATTAGTATTAAATTATCATAAACTAACAACAAACTAGTAAAAATTCATACACGAGGTTTAGAGAGGTTGAATAAAATTGAAGAACTTAAAATATGGTTGAAGATTGAAACCATTTCTGTCAATTAAAGAGATTAAAATTTAATTGAATAAGAAGACTATTTAATGAAAATTAATGAGTATATTATTATTTATAAAAGTTTGTTAGTTTATGAAAACTGACCTATGAATGAATAAATAAGCCGATTTTTAATAACAAGAGTTATTAAAATAAACCTAATTTAAAGGTTGAATAATTAAATTTTTTTCTTTTAAACCAATCAAATTGATTTAGTTTTTTAATTATTGGTTAGATCCTATTATTTCCTAATTTGGAACAAGTGACATAATTTATGTTATTTGGATTTAATTTTATATATTCTCGTAATTTAATAATTACTAAGATAAAAGAAATTCAATTTTTATTTATTTATTTATTTAAATGTGGATTTTTACAACCAAAAGCGTTATATATTTGAAAGAAGTTACTACATACTAATACAATTGACAATAAGAGTACAGATCTACTGTCCTAAAAAATGTATACCTATTTCATCCCATTATTACGTATTTTGGGATAAAATAGGTACACATTTTTTGCAGAAGATCTCGTGCCTAAAAAAAACGAAGGAAAGTACAAGTTAATGCAAATGCATTAATGAATGTTCTTATGTGGTCAAATTCCTATGCAAGTTTTTTAATACGTGATAATGAAATAATTAGATGAATGGGTAAAGAGGAAGTCATAATGTTTGACCAAATGTGATAACCACACAGACAACATTACCAGTTTGACCAATTTACCTGTTCAAAATCCGGCACTTCTCAGTCATTATTCCCTAGTGTATTCTCCGAAAGAAGAAAAACACTGGGTCAGTTAATGTGTACGTTTCGGAGGACTAGATAGATGGAAGTCTCCGAATCCGCGTTGCTTTCACCTACTCTCTCACACACTTTGCAGTTCAAGAGAGAGGATCTCAGTAGCTCTTGGGTTTGATTGTATTATTTAATGGCAAAAAAGTTGTGATCTTTTTAAGTGGTGAAGTCAGTTGTGCTTGGATGGCGAAAATTTTTTGGGTTTGATTCGGAAAGATTTGGTTTTGATCGAGGGATTTAGCTTGTGTGGGACCTAACGTAATTGGGTTGTGGTTTTTTGGTAGAGTCCCAAAACAGGTCTGAAGAATTTATGAACACGAGATCCCTAGGCTCGATACAGGTACGCCACTACTTTTGGTCACCTTTTTGTTTTTTTAATGGGGAATTGACATTGGTGGATGACAACGTTTTTCTTTGTTGTTAGTCTCTAATCTGTATTTCCGCTTCTTGGGCTTGTTAAGCATTGCTGCTTTTGGAGTCTCTTAACCCTGGAAATTTTTGTGGGTTTTTTCTACTTTTACTTTCTCTCTTGTTTTTCACTCGCTTCTTGTTTGCTTGTCTGGAAAAGGGCTTTGGTTAACTTTATTTCTAAGGAGAGAATGATGAGCTTTAAGTTGCAAATCAAATTTAAATGAATCAAATTTAAATGTCTGGTTTAAATTGATCGATATGGAATTAAGTCATCAAAACCGAATACTAGATAGCTTCAGAAGGTGAATATCATCTGTTTCTTGTATGGCATGTATGTTGATCATGAACTGACAAGATTTTAGAGTTCTCCAATTGGACGTGTTTCGAGTTTGTACCTTTTCGTTGGCTATATTTCTTCTTACTTCCTTTATTTTGTGATGAAAGAGGCTCTTTCGCATGTTTACACTGTCTTGTTTGGCAGAGGTTGAAGGGGAAACTAAGTGGATGGCTCCTTCCTTAAAGTTCGCTATGCTTCTGATGCTTCTGGGATTGGGTACGGTTTGATGCTTTGTTAACTTATTTCCCTTTTAAGGTGTGAACCTTTTTTCTGCTCACCTGGACGTCGTTGGTTTCTTGCCACTTTGCCTTTTTACTATCATCTTAGCAAGTGAGAATGGTGTTTCCGTGTTTGGAGTTTTAATCTCTCTATGGACTCACCAATTCCTTCTACTTGGACTGCGTGCAATCAAAAAATATTTTGAGGGCCTTCAGTTGTGGACGTAGCTTATTATGTAACATTGTGCTAGATGTAGGATTTTGGTCTTTTATCCTTTTAAACTGCTACAAAAGTTCTTTTGGAACAAGTCTACCTTCTCTCCATTTTGTCCAATGGTTATGCTTACTCGAATGCTTCTGCTTCTGTAATAGCAAATGCTTCCTCCATTAATCAAGGTTTTAGCCATTGTGAGAAGATTGTCAAAAGTTGGGCCATGTCTTCCATTGAGCAAGAAATTAAAGAGGACAAGCACACACTTCGAGATTTGTTGTTTTTCCTCCATATTCCAAGAACCGGAGGACGTACATACTTCCATTGGTAATTCCGTATTAGTTTTCCCTTTTACATTACCAAAATTTGGTCGTAGTGTCACCCACAGATTGTTTAACTTTGGCTTACTACATATACTTGCAGTTTTCTGAAGAAATTATATTCTAACTATGAGGAATGCCCCCGTTCTTATGACAAGCTGCGGTTCAATCCAAGGTATCATTTTCCTGTATGCTGTTCTTGATTTTTGTCTAAACGAGCAAATGGAAACTTATAGGCTGTTTGGTACACTTAGAATTGAATTCCTGTATGAATTGAATTGAATTCCATTAATGAAATTAGAATTGAATTGAATTTTCACTGTTTGGAACAAATTCATTAATATTAGAATTGAATTCAATTACACTGTTTGGAATAAATCTAATAATATTAGAATTCAATTCAATTA
>JANZLC010000008.1:4711429-4734741 GCA_026413385.1 Erythroxylum gracilipes | reverse complement strand
AATTATTTTTGCATAATAATAATAATAATAATAGAAGAAGAAAATTAATAATAATAAGGAATTTAATAATACTAATAATAAGAAGAAGAAAATTAATTTTGTATAATAATGACAATAAAAATAATAATAAGAAAATTAATACTAATAATAATAATAGAAGAAGAAAAAATTAATAATAATAGGGATTTAATAATAAAATAAGAATAAAATTAATTGATAAATTTAATAATAATAAGAATAATAATAAGTAGAAAATTTATAATAATAATAATTAATAAGAATAATAAAAATAATAACAATAATAATAATAAGGATATTTTGGTGTTTTTGTTAGTTATTTCTTTGGTATTCCAAGTTTATATTTTCAAACCAAACATTGACATAGAAATTTTTTATCTATTCCATTCCTTGAACCAAACAAAGTAACACCCATTATATTTTATTTCTCATCTTTTCTATTTTTAAGAATAAATATTTTATTCTTTATCTATTCTATTCTTTGAACCAAACAGACTGTAATAGATATGCTAGAACTTTTCCTAAATTACTTTGGTAGAGTTACATCATATAATACATTTTAGTATAAATATTAAATAATATATATTTAATTAATACTGAAATCAGATTATGAGATAGAAACAAAAATAGGTGACCAAAACTAGAGTTTATGATTTTTATAAATTATGAGAATATGAACAAGTTAAAATTAAAAATATAAATAAAAAAATTATCGCAAATAGTTTTTTCAAGTGAATTTAGAAGTGAAAACTAAAAACTAAAAATAGAAGTGGAATCAAATAGGCTACTATTATCTTCGAAACTTTATTTGCAGAATGTTGCAATAAAACCAGACAGAAAGATTGTTGTAGATTCTACCTGTAAGTTATTTTATTTTCAACATTATTGTTTGGACACGTTTAGAACTTTTTACCCTTCTGTTACTATCTTTAAGCAAGTTTCGCATTCAGTTAAAAAAAAATTCCTGTTATTGCTGCACCCTTCCCTTCCTTTCCTTTGGCAATGAAAATTTGTTGAAAGAGCATTTAATTTTATCTCCACTTGCTATACTTCAAAATTTTTGTATCCCTTGCCTCCTTCCGAATCAGAACCTCATTCTTGTCCGGATGAGAAATTATTGGACCCTGCGCAGAAAAGAGATCAGAAGAAAAATCTTATGCTGCCTTCAAGTAGTTTAGCATTTAAGAAACAGTCCTTATTGGATGGAGTTGGAACTAGAAAATGCACCCATTGTGAGGTGACAAGCACTCCACAGTGGAGAGAGGGGCCAATGGGGCCAAAAAAACTCTGCAATGCTTGCGGTGTTCGATACAGGTCAGGCAGGACTCTCCCAGAATACCGACCTGCTGCCAGCCCTACATTCACTGCATCCTTGCATTCAAACCCTAACCGTAAGGTTTTAGAGATGAGAAAGAAGTCAGTGCAGGTCAATCCAGCTGTTACCTTTGCAACATCATCACTGGCAGGAGAGGATGACCCTTGCTTTGATAGGCATTAAATTGATTATTAGTAGGAGCTTTAGATTGTGGTAGGAGTCTTCGAAATCTTAATTTGTAATTTTCCATTGTGTTGCAGATTTATCTGTTCTTAGTGTACATTTGATAGAAATAACAGCTAGGATCCTGAGATGAGTCAGATGTCTGGGAGGGAGCAGGGAGGATATGAAAGCTAGAGTTAGCAAAGATCAAACTGAGGCAGAAGATGCTTAGAGTTGGGATCTACCAATGCTTTGTGACGATTAGTGACTTGTGTTGCTCGTGAGGTGGCTTCCAAATGCAGACCCTCGAATCAACGATATGTTGGTGAAGTTACATCAGAAATCACTTCTATACATCCGGAGCGAGAATTAAGTGTGTACTATTTCTATTTCATTAGCTGAGCCTTTTGAGGTAAAATTTGGAAAATGTTGAGCTTGGATCAACTGATAAACCGATATCTAACTTCAAAAGGGAACTGTTATCATCTTCATCTATGAGTTTGTGCTGCAGATTTTCGTTGTGCTGAAAGCATGCTAAGTTAAAAGGTGATCTGAAACCAATAAAAAAAGATTCCGGTATTCTGAAGTTGGTGACACAATTGTACAAATTAATGATATTTTCATCCAACCACAGATTATAAATTTGGAAAACTCCTATATATAGATAAATGTAACTGCTGACTACTGGGTAATTCATCAAATTTGTTATATTTAGATTAAACTCCTATATATACATACTAATTTATAAATTATGTATTTAAGATAAACCATTTAATAAATTAGTATGTCAAGGTTAAGTTGCAAGCTAAAAATCCAGTGGAACACGTCACATATTCTTATTACTCTATTCTTTCCCATTACTCTATTCTTATCATCTTCTACAAATATCCATTAATTCAATAAATGGAACTTACACAAAATAAATTAATTAATACTTATGAAATATAGGCCGTGTTTGGATGATGGCTTTTCAACCAAAAATCAACTGGTAGGAAGGTATTAGCTATTTAACATAGTCAAACAGTTGATATATTTGTTTGGTTATTAGCTGGTGGGCTGATTTATTTAACCCAATCAGCTGATTTTTAACAAGCTCCATATCACCAGCGTTTTGCATTTAACTTTTTGATAATGACAATTGTGCCCTACTACTTTTGACTGTTTCACAACGCAAACTTACATCTAGGTCACTTGTGTTCCTTTTCTTGCTTTTAAAAGGAAAATTTTGTCATATTTGAACTGTTTGTAACAAATAAAAGACGCTTAAAAGGCTCAAAAGGAAACAATAGATTATCCAAATTAAGAATTAGTCCTAGTTAATCAAAATAAGGTATTTAAAAACAATAATCCTAAAATAAGATCTTGAAACAGCGTACCTTAAAGTTAATTGAATAAAATTTAAAAATATTCCATTATTAACTAAAATGGAATACTTTTACGTAGGAATAACTTAATCAAGATGAGGGTTTAATGTGACATAGGGTAAAATGTTTAAGTAGAAATAGTATTCATGTTCTTATAAGTATTTTAAATTCATATCCTCATAAGTCATTTTACACATAAACAGTTAATACTAAACAACTAATTTTATCAAATATTTTTAATAAACAGCTGATATTATCCGTTGGTCAAATCAGGTGATATAATCAGCTATTAGCTACAATTAGTAGCTAATGCAATCAACTGATTATTAAACAGGGTCATAGGGCGTGTTTAGTAAACAACTAATAGGTTGTTTTTTTGCTATTTAACCTATGTTAAAAAGCTTTATCTGTTTGGTTATGAGCTAGTTGGGTTGGCTGATTCAACCCAACTAACTAATTTTTTTAAAACTCCTTAAGTGTATCGTTTAGGATCAGCTGTTTGCCTAATGATAGTATTGCCCTCCACTTTACTCTTTACTTTTGCTTTGTATGTTTTGAAAGTTGACTTTTGTTATTGTAGAATTATGTCGTAAAGTTTGGAAGAATATAATAAAAGGGTTAATTAAACTTTTTAATCTTTATTTAATTTTATAATATTAGTTTACATTTAAAAATTCCATAATATTAAGTATTGGAATATAAATAGTCACATCAAATTAATATTTTTAGTATATAACTATTATATATCGTATCTGTGTCATGATATAATCATGGATATTTTTAATTTATTAAACAATAAAATTAATACATATAATATAAAAAAAATATTAATATGATATAGCTTGTTGCATCATTCGTATTAATTGAAAATTTAATTTTGGACGACTATTATAATAATAATAATAATATATAATAATTTATTATTATTATTATTAAAGTTATAAACTTAATTTTTGTAAAATTAAATATATAAAAATTTAAATTCTTATAAGAATATTCAACGAAATACTAAGAAATATAATATTTTATGCCCTTAATCTAAAAAAAATCATACCTTATAAGTCATTTTATATATCAACACTTAATATTAAACAAATAATTTTACCAAATATCTTTAATAAATAGTTAATGTTATCTACTAATCAAATCTACTAATATAATTACTTATCCATTAACTGCTAATGGAATTTAATAACAACAAATACAAGTTGCTGATTAACAACTTCGGCCATAATATTAACATAATATCAGGAAGAGTTGATTTTAACCTAAAATCCAGTGTCTTTTGTCAAGTACTAAGGCTGGGATTTAAGCCTGCAAAGAGAACCATGGCCTGGATTTCGACTTCCGTCTCAGAGTGTAAAACAATGTGATAATGTGTGGGTTATGTTACGAATGTTGAGAAGACGTTCCTCATCATGATATTTTTTACTCGAAATTGATTGATTCAAGGCTTAAATAATGATTAGGAGAGGAAAATTTTTATTATAGGAAAAAAGGACGAAGAAAGGCAAGGAGTACTTCACATGCACGCCACGTGACAGTCAGGTCGACAGCCCATTTCGAATGTCTCTGGTGCCATGATTAGCTCTATGTAGTGGCGATTGTACAAGTACAAGTGGCATTTGAGTCAAATAAGGCCAATAAGCCCATTATTTCCGAGTCAACCCGCCCGAGTCAAGTACCTAACTCCATATCTGACGACATAACGACAGAGATTCCTAGCCTGTCCTTCACAATCGGCCCCACATCTTACTGTTAAATTGAAAGGTCCCATCATCAAACCCAACATAGCATCATCATACTGACACGTGTCATAATTAAGCTCTTCCGTCCCCCACAAGTCAACTTTGTACGACCCCAAACTGCCGGGTTGTCTCTTAGTTGTCAGAATGATTTTTTTAAAGACAGCCCACGGCGCATTTTAGCTCGCAGCCACAGCGTGGACCTAACATTTTATAGGAAACTCGAGGTAGGAAACAGGAACCGGTTTCGTTGTCGTTTCGTAGGGCGGGATAGAGGGAGGAGTGACTTGCTGGACCAGAAACTGAGTTAGTTATTTGGATGAAATCGGCGAGGCATTGAGGAACCGAGGAAAAGGACAAAGATAGAGAAGTAAAAGGAACTAAAGTCTTTGCTTTTTGTGGGGGTAATGGTTGTCATTGAAAAGAAATGGTCTTGACAGTTCATACAATGCTTACTCTTTTTTGTTTGCCAACCTTGTATAGCTCCTATTCTGACACTGCTCTAGGTTTAGGATTTAGGTTGTGTTTTCCGGGTAACCTTTTTAGGTTTACGCCTATGAAAAGGGTTGGCAGATCCCAAGTAAGACCAACTTGTCTAGTGGATATAGGATTATGGGAAGGTTTAGTTGTACTGGTTTGGAAATACAAGTGTCGTGTACGCACTGTATGTTTGGTTGTTGAATTTCAGATTTTGGGTATAACATCTCTCATTCTTAACGTCATGATTTTTGGCCCAACATCTTATTGTTAGAGTAATTTGATAGAGCTATAATAAAAAATGTATTTCAAGGAATCGTGAAATGAAATTTTATTAACACCATTCTCTATAGAGCTACTTTTTTCTTCTTTTTTTTTTTTTAATCCTGGTTGCTTGCTTCGAGCATATACAATATGATATAATATACTGCTCAATTATGTCAAATAGTTAAATAATAATAATAATGTAGGTTTCCATGGTCAGTGTTTAGAGCGGGTTCCACATATGGATTAGGACTAAGTCGCCATCACCATGATTAACCGTGGCACTTAAAGTTAGGTTGTAATTAGGAGTTTAGTGGTTTAATGAAGTGCTTAATTTCATTAAACCTAATGAAAAGGAAAAATTTTAAGCACACTTGTAAGGAAATATGGCATGAAGTCGTTTTCTTTAAAAGAAGGTTATGAATTCGATAAGAAGGAAATCATTAAATAAAAGAGTAATAGGTTTATTAAATGTCTTATCGCTAATTAATTATTATTATTGTATCTTGAAATACATAAAATGACATCATTAATTAAATAAATAGAAGCAAAATAATTTGTTATGGCATAATTAATTTTGAAACATTTTCTATTAATTATGTAATTAATACTTGGTAGGCGTATAGCATGCTTAATTGAGGATTTACTTATATGTTGCTCTCTGGAGATTAATATATTTATTTAAATTAGTATTTTTAAATAACTATTATGTAATTGAAAGACAATGACAGGAAGAAAATAGAACAAAACAACACTATCTTCTTTTATGCAGCAAGACCTCTTCTAGAAAGTGAAGGAACAAAATTATATACTTAATAATGTCGAAACGACCTTTTGAATTAGACCTTTTTTAAAATAAAGTAAATATGATTATAACGTGCAATCATAATTTATACTTAGGTTGCTGCCAAAAATCCCACCCGACCTTTATTGTCTTTCTTTTCAACTTTAATTAATTAGAAGGAACCGATCGAGTTCTGGCATGTGATTGGACTATTCATTCACGGCTCATGCTTCAGTTACGTGCTTGTTACCATATTCATGCAACTCTGTAACTATGTTTCTCCCTCCTTCCCATGAGTTGCTCTAAACATTAAAGCATTATAAAGGATAGTTTCTTGAGGAGGACCAGTTCCAATAAAGGCTAGCTACTTTGTATGTTAGGGACCCCAAGAGACAAGTATATGGGGTTGGTTGACCTGGCCAAGGGACGGCACACTACATCACTAATAAGACTAAGACGTGTTTTACTCTTTAGGATTGAAGGAGATTAGCACTTCCCACAATTATTGTGTAAGTTTTCTTGAAAGGTGGATCGTGTGTAATGTCGGTATCAAAGTCGATTCTTCACCAACCATTTTCCAAGTGTTAATTAAACTCCCCAACACACAGCCATAGTCTTTCCTTGAGACCCCGTCGTTAATATCTCTTTCCTTTCTATTTTTTCTCTAACTAGCGCTAACCATTTCCTTGGGAAAGTTGAACTTAACTTTGTCTAACTAGTTGTCTTGGTGTTGCTTGTCGGTAGTGATGTCTTCACTTCACCAAACTTTTCAATGAACTTCCCCTTAATTTACTTACATATGCAGAACCGCCGGTAGCAGTTATAGTTGATATGTCGTAATTATCTCAGATAAGTTACTTGACGTTAAGAAATAACGTAAAGCAGTTTACACTTTCAGTTTAGTTATATTTGCTCCTGCTTCAACCCAAGTACGTTGTAATAGAAGATATTGGTTGGATAGTCAATCATGTGCAATTCGATCGAGTTCTTTCATATTACTTCACCAAAGTTATCTTAACCTTAGAAACTAAACCGAACCTTGTTTTGACCTCCACAACCATAAATTAATTTGGCCTGAGAGGTATCGAAAACTATATGATGATATTTTTATTTAGAGAAGTTCCGGCATATACCCTAGAGTAAAGTTGAGCTTTCAATACGATTTTTGTCCATTGTTATAAAGTTAGAGGCAGTTTTCTTGATGCAAGAACAAAATCTTGTAACCCACAGGAACTCCAAAACAATTCTGAACCTCACAATCATATAGCAAGAAAGGTTTCTTTAATGAGGACGGAGCTTACAACGGAGAGAGTGAAGTACGGAATTCTTGACACATCAATCGTGTTCAAGTCCCGATTGTTTTATAGCGGTTGTCTGCCCTGCCATTATGGGTGCAGATATAATTAATTAGTTTATTATAATTAAAGAGAATGAATTTAAAGCCAAAACCTTACGCACCAAAGCAACTTGGTTGCACTACCACTCGTGCGTAACTTTCAACTATGAAAAAAGAAAATCGATTGAAAATTTGTACACAACCTCAATTCAATAATTAATTTATTGATAGATTATACACTTGTTCAAGTAAGACAGTACCTAACAATACATACATACATATATAGATGTATTTATGTATATAGAAACAACTTGAAAATGTTAGTTCTTTGAGTGACACATGTAATACTGTCCCCATCCATGGCTAATAAGTTCACTAACTAAAAGATGGAACCAGAGATGAAATTGGCTTAAGTATAACTTATAGCTTTTGTATGAGAAAATGTCAATATGTATGAATTGGAACTCAGTTGCTATTATGGCACCGAAGAGTTAGTCTTGCTTCATCACTTCTAAGCCTGAAATGGGACTTGAGACTTCTTAGTCGATATTAATTTGAACTAATTGTTCATTTTGGCTTTAAATTCATTCTCTTTAATAGTAAGCTAATTGAACCATGACCCTTCTTTTCTTTTAAATTAATGTGTATAATTTATTATTAAAAAGTGAATCAATTGTGTTATTTATTTAAACAAGATTTACGAAAAAAGAAGATAGTATTTTTTATTTTAACTCAAGATTTATATCTTGATTAACTGACCTAAATGCTTATATTGCGAGTGCACTAAGTTCATGAATCAGCATCCATTGTTTCATTTTCTTACACATTTAGGACAGAGATTAAGTAGGTCAGCCAAAAGCAACCTGTAAGTGGTTCTTGTCGTCCCCTTCTAACATATCCTTGTTGGAACATTGTATCTCACCATTCTTTGCATGATGTGCAAGATCACCGTCTTGATAGTGATTAATGCGAGACATTGGTTATGATATTAATCGCGACTCATTCTACTTAGGGAGTTAAATTAATTGTTAATTACATTGTCCCAACTATTTATTAAATCGATAACTGATTTCCCCATATTGTCTATCTTTCAAATGGTCTAGTTAAAAACGAATTGTATGAAATTCCTTTTAGTACACGCTTTTTAATCAACATAACTTTGTTAATCATAACGATTCACTAAACTATGCTCATAAATTACTCTTTTGAGTGACTAGGAATACCGTAATAGATTAAGCTTCCCTTGACGGTGTCAATTAAAGAAATTGGAACTTTAAATAAAAAGTACGTGAAATTTAGTTTCTTATATGATAGAATTAAATTAAATTCACGAACTAATTTCTAAAATAACATTCAACTGAACTTCAGCAGAATTAAATCTCACAGCTTACTGTTTTATTGCAATTATGGTGCCTAATTAGAAAGACAAGAGGGAGAGTAACAAGAACAAGAAGAAGAGGAGATTGATGATCTTAAGAAAATTGTCTACAAGATGTAGTTCAGACAGACAACCAACTAATGTCTAAATAATCGTATGTTTGGAATATCCTTCGAACTATACGTATTACATCGGCAACATATAAAGGAAAACCTTTCTAATTTTAAAAGTAATTTAAAAATTATCACTTATTCTTTATTGATAGTTTATTATACAATTGTTTTCTATATATTGTATTCATTTTTAATTTAATTTAATTTAATATATGGAGATAAAGAATATTTTTAAAATAAAAATAATAAAAAAAGGAGATAAAAAACCCGATCGCCTACTACTCCACCGGACGCTCACCATAACCGACATGCACACGCGTGTTCGTCACTCTCCAATGGGATCAACAGTCGTTTTCCACGCTCCCAGAATTGAAATGTAAAGGCATGGGAATTCCTTGGACCAAAAGGTTGATCCCCAACCCTAAGGCCCCCAGTCGCAAGGCATGGGAATTCCTAACCCTATGGAAGCGGGACGCACTTATTGAACTAAAAATGTCAATTGGACTTTGGGGTTAAGTTTAGTTTTGTCCAGTTGTGACTGCTTCAATTTCAGAGCTCATGACATGGACTGCTCTTACTTCATTTACTCGCCATATTAATATCACGATAAATTTGCGAGATTATGGTTTTGGGACTTAATATAAGCATGTTCTTATCGTCATAAACGTTCAATAAATTCAACCCTTTTGAGTGTAAGTGTGTCTGTTCAAGATTTTCCATTTGTTACTTTTTTTCTTGGGTTTCTGGTTTTGTTCTGTTGTGCTTCCTTCTAGAGTTCGGCTCAGGATATGATGATATACAGAGAAGGTGATAACAACTGCAACTTCAACAACAAAAGGAGTTGATATTGAAAAAGCTGTTGTTTTGGAGTTTAGCGACCATATATTTTACTTATTATATAAATCTCTTCGGTTGTAATGGTGCTGTACTCCTTACGAGATTGCAGCTACTGCTGCTGCTGATATGTGATTAATGTCTTTCTCTTGTCTGAGTCTCTGCATGAGTAATCGCTCACGTTATTCGAAAATTCTGCAAGTTCCCTTCTTTTCTCTTTTTCGTGAACAAAGGACAAAGTGACCAGAGATTGTCAATCAGAGAAGTTAAAACAAGATCAAAATCCCATAAAAAGATCTTTTGCCCAACTGTTTCTCACGTTTTTAACCACAACTCGAACTGGTTTATGAGTTTTGAGTGTCTTTTGAGTGATTTCAGTTCTACCCTCTGATCCTCCCAGTTGCTGACGACTTTTGGAGGTTAAATTCTTGATTGTGATAGCACTCTTGTGGAGTAAATGTTGGAACATTGATGGAGTGGAGGCTCTCGGGAAGGTTTCTTAAGTGCTAAAGTGATATTGAAAGTTATTTTTTGACAGGAGCCTTCTTCTCAAACATCAATTCCCAAGAGGTCTCTTTTTTCACTCTTTCACTATAGTTCACTGTGTATTTGTCGCTACTTACAACTGGTAAAAGCATAAATTTACTTGTTTCACACTATTTGCTGAGGATTGTATTAACTCTGATATTACCTTCTTTTTCACGCTTCAACAAGCAGATGAAAGAGTCAGAAAAGGGCTTGGATCCACAGCTATGGCACGCGTGTGCAGGTTCTATGGTCCAAATCCCGCCACTCAACTCCAAAGTCTTCTACTTTCCACAAGGTCACGCCGAGCACTCTCAGACCACCGTCGATTACTCTTCCTCTCCTCGGATTCCGGCACTTATATTCTGCCTTGTCGCTGGCGTCAAATACCTCGCGGACTTAGAGACCGATGAGGTCTATGCAAAGATTAGCCTCGTCCCACTACAAAGCAACGAGCTTGATTTCGGAGACGAAATGATTGCAAGTGAAAGCATTAGTAATATAGAAAAGCCTGCTTCTTTTGCGAAAACGTTGACTCAATCTGATGCCAACAACGGTGGAGGCTTCTCTGTGCCGAGGTATTGCGCGGAGACGATATTCCCACGGTTGGATTACTCGGCCAACCCGCCGGTGCAGACGGTGGTTGCTAAGGATGTGCACGGTGAGACGTGGAAATTCAGGCATATTTATAGAGGGACGCCGAGGAGGCATTTGTTAACTACAGGGTGGAGCACTTTTGTGAACCAGAAGAAACTTGTTGCTGGAGATTCGATTGTGTTCTTGAGAGCTGAAAGTGGTGATCTTCGTATTGGGATTCGAAGAGCTAAGAGGGGTATTGGTATTGGGGACGGACCCGAATCAGCACCCTCTGGACGGAACTTGAATGCAAATTCTCTCAACCCCTATAGTGGTTTTTCTTTTTTCATGAAAGAAGATGAGAGTAAGGTGACACGCAATGGGGCTTTGAGAGCTAAAGGTAGGGTGAGGCCTAAAGATGTTTTGGAGGCCGCGATATGTGCTACTAACGGGCAACCTATTGAGGTTGTTTACTACCCGAGGGCTAGTACACCGGAGTTTTTTGTAAGAGCTTCGTCGGTGAGAGCAGCAATGAGGATTCAGTGGTGCTCTGGGATGAGATTTAAGATGGCTTTTGAAACAGAGGACTCTTCTCGGATCAGCTGGTTCATGGGGACTGTTGCCTCTGCTCATGTTGCTGATCCCATTCGATGGCCTAATTCTCCTTGGAGATTGCTCCAGGTTCTTTGCAGTCTCTGATTGTCATCTTCTGTTAATTACTTCACGTTTCCAATAATTTTGTTTATTTATGATTTAAATGGGATTCATCATAGATCGTTCTGTTTTGGCTTTCTTCATTAGAACTTTATTTCTCTTGAATCGAGTGATTTACCTTTATTAAGTTTCAAGGTTGAGACTGTAGATGCTCAATACTAGTTCAGATCGCTTGGCCTGCAGAATTTAATTCTATATGATTTCCCTTTCTTATAACCCGTAACTGCGTCCTTCTGCCAATTATCTGCCAACCTCTGCAAATCTCCTTCCGGTATGGCATAGCTATAATTGTTGCCTGGGTAAACATCTCACATGTTTGTTCCAGATAGGTGTTTTGTATTGTATTTGTGGAAATCATATGCTAACTGAATCTAGCGTACGTATTTTCATCTATAATTGGTAAATCTGCACATTTATTTCTGATGTTGAGGAGGTACACACTAATTAACGTTTCTTATTTAAATACCGTCAGTCATTAATTGGATTTGACTTAACGAGCCATAATCTGGACATTGATGCTCAATTTTATAATTCTTTGTTGAGTAAGAATTTGCGATTCAATGCGAGCTTTTGGGTGCCAATTTATGGATTTAGCTGTGATTCAATTCTCATTCAGTATCAGATAATCCTCATACAACATGGAGAAGCTTTCACATTCAATTTTTTGAATTGTCAGTTAGTCTGTTTATGTTATGCTAAAGTTTAGGCCACACCTTTGTTGCCTTTGGCATCTTTATCTTTAATTTCTGTTGATATATTCCACCTGCAGGTGACATGGGATGAACCAGATATACTTCAAAATGCAAAACGTGTCAACCCGTGGCTGGTTGAATTAGTGTCAAATATGCCAGTCATTCATATGTCACCCTTCTCCCCAAAAAAGAAGTTGCGGCTTCTGCAACATTCCGAATTTCCCCTTGACAGCCAATTTCAATTACCGTCATTCCCAGGAAACCTCCTCGGCCCTAGCAGCCCGATGTGTTGTTTACCTGAAAACATTCCTGCAGGCATACAGGGAGCCAGGCATGCTCAATTTGGAAGATCTTTATCAGATTTCCAGTTTAAGAGTAAACTGCAGACTGGACAATTTTTGTCAATTTCACAGCAGTTTAACCCACCTCCAAGAATTTCCGAAACCCTTAGGAGAAGCCAAATGGACAGCAATGAGAATCTGTCTTGCTTGTTGACAATGGAAAGCTTTAATATGAAATCAGAAAAGTGTGACGACAAAAAGAAACATCAGTTTTTGCTCTTTGGCCAGCCGATACTGACAGAGCAGCAAATTACTCGTAGCTACTCCACCGATTCTGTCTCTGAAGTGCTTAATGGTCCAGACAAATCAAAAGTTGCTGATGTGCTAGGATTTGCACCTGAGAAACAAAGTTCACTAAAAAAAACATCCAGTAATGGGTTTTCATGGCACCAGAATGCTCTTGACGTTGAAATCAAAATTGACCCTGGTCACTGCAAAGTTTTCATAGAGTCGGAAGATGTTGGACGGACTCTCGATCTATCTGCTGTTAGTTCTTATGAAGAGCTTTACAGGAAGCTGGCGAACATGTTCGGAGTGGAACGGCCAGAAATTTTAAGCCATGTGCTCTACCGGGATGTCACAGGTGCTGTTAGAAAGACTGGAGATGAACCATTCAGGTAATCATAAATCTAGAACTGTGGCTCTGATGTAATTATGAATGCACTTGACTTTGTTATCTTCACATATATTACAATTTCTCTTTCCCTTTGTTTGCTATGCAGTGTTTTCATGAAAACTGCAAAAAGATTGACTATTCTGTTGAATCCAGCTAGCAATGACAAAGTTGGAAGGTATGTTACAGCACGATTTTATTGCTCTTTATATATATGCTTGTTTCCTAAACAAAATCAAACCTCTGGAGTAAAGGATTCTTGCTTCAGTAGTGGACAGAAAGCAAACACACTTAGAACATTCACTCTCTTTTGCAGGACATGGATCACTGGGATGCGAAATGCTGAAAATGGACTTCAGGCTTCAAATAAGACTGGTCCCTTAGCATATCCGCTTGATGTGATGTGAAAAACTAGATCTAAGATATTAAAGAAATTTTAAGCTGTTTTACTTGTAAGGAGAAACAGAATGTGAACTTCCCGTCTGTTATGAAGTATCTTTCAAACTGTACGTCTTGTTATTTTGACTGAATGTTTGTGCCAAATGGTGTGGTGAGTAATCTATCTGTGCTTTCATTCCCTAATTTATGGTCAGCTTTTTGGACAGTGTTCCTCGGCCGTACTATGTGAGATCGATACTTGCTTTGAAGCATAGACTCGATTGTAATTTTAACAGAAATTTGTCCTATAACCTATGTAACTCCTGAAGCCCATTTCCTTCCATTTTTACATCGCAGACTTACATGTTTCAGTTCTAAAGCTCTAGGGTCGTAGATGCTTACGTTTATACTTTGTGGATGACGATCTCTAGGGCTTTTGATTAACCTCTGCGAGCATGGGAATCAGAAGTTTTTTTAATGAGAAGACATGTTAATATCGACCTTGTTTTAAGAGCTTATGAATACAGAAATTCATCAATTTATGATTATAGGGTTATCCACCAGCAATGACTTCTGAGCTTCAAGATCGACCTTAGTTTTTAACCGGCGTCAACTTTAGCATTCTCCAATGTAGCTGTCTTGGTGATTGGTCTATGAACCCTTGTAAACTCCAACATACCGAATACGAGCGACCAATTACGTAAGCGACAAACGTCCTTATGACAGTACCAGCCTCCATGGAACAAAACGTGCACGCAACTCACTTTCACAAATTACAGCAGTCTGAGACCTAAGCACTTGGCATTGGGCCAACCCAGTACCAACCCTGTCCTATTATATCTTAGCCTTCTATTTATGTGGGTCCCACATAAATAGAAGGCTAAGATGCAATGGGACAGAGTTGGTACACAGATTTGGGGACAGAGGATCTGTCCCCCTTGGCATTTTCACACGAATAACGTTAAGCCTATTATCTTTTGCACTACAAAAGAATAAATGATTTGTTTATGGTCTTATTAGCATATATGGGAGGGACAATCGGCTAAGCCTATCAGGCGCTCAGTGCTTCGGATCTGCAAAAACCCTGAAAACAAGACTTTGCGACGACTGTTCTTGAAGTTGAACAGCCAGATTTAGTTTGCAGTGATTGTTCTGTTCAACAGTAGGAGTGGAAACTTTTTTATATACCCGAGTTAACGTTCCCCGCAACATTAATTATGGCAACTAGTGCTAAAAGTAAGTGGCAAAGTAACGAAACAGCACCACTAATCCAAAACACACACACGTGGAAATGGGGATTTAAGGCCAACTAACAACAGTTATAACTTACAAAACCCACGGGCGGTCGCATTTCTATCGCCGGTTTTGTAGTCATAGTCAGGCCACCAGTGTGCCTGGAATTGACTCCACCATGAGACTTGCCATCTATTCAACTTTAAAAACAGAACGATGATTTAATCCTACTTCATTTTGACAGACTTGAGATAGACACTCTTAAACAATCCAACTTCGAGTGCAATGTTCCTCGTCGCATCTTGCAAGTGGAAAGAGTTTTATTGCAAACGGGTGTTCTCAAAATTTTGACAACCCAAGGATTGTGTAGGCAAAATGGTCAACATATGGAAGTTTGGGCCAACTAAAGATAGAAACTTGGGGTAGTAAAATACGAAGACAAGAACATCAATTTGATAAAGTTTACTGTTCAGTTTCAGTTCCAAACCCGTAGATTCCGCGAATTCGCTCCCCTGTTCTTATTGGAATAGACGTGTGCTGTTTACCATATTTGATTTTGTAAGAAACGATGATGTTAAATTTAGTTGTTCCTATTGGTCTTTCTATCACTACTATGATCCAGCTTTTTTAGATCCTTCGTATTGTTTCTTTTCTTTTTCATTTTGTTTTGATGGATACAGTTGACATGCAATAACACCAGACTTGTTAGTCGGAACCAGTTTGACCAATACTTATCGATCCTCATAGGATACTCAGAATTTTAGTTGCTTAGAACTCCACGGCAAAGAAAACAAAACACAAACAACATAAGTCTCCAAAGCAATCGCTTTAGAGTTTGAATAATCAAATGGGTTTCGTTTTAAGAATAACGAGAAAAGGACTGATAAAATATAGTAAAAGAGTCGAAGAGGGGAAAACAGATGAATCAACATGTAAGTATTGAATCCCGACCAAGAGGCTACTGTTTAATGAGTAGTTTCATTTGACTAGATATTCGAGAAGAATGAAAAACCAAATCTAACCAATTCTTGTTTCGTGTTAGCGTTATTTTGTCAACAGCTGGTGTGAAGAAACTTGAAGCCGGAAGCATAGAATTTTTGGGCAGGCAGCCAGCAAGTCTATTAAGCATCATAAACGACAGAGATATGCTGACATGGCCTTAAGATAGGCTATTCTCACATGTTTTTTACGTTTCAAGACGTGAAAGACTACGCCTCCTGGATCACCTTTCTTCAGATGAGGGGTGTAGCTTCTAATCCGTTTCGACCGCCAGTCACCAGCAGTTATTCACGATGGAGAGGAGATTTTAAACTTCTCACGAGAAATTGGTTTACCGATTTACTCCGTTGACTTGAACACACGGCGAAAATGAACGGTTAATTAATCTATTAAAGGAAGAGATTAAATAACCTAAATTACTTTCATCTAATCATTCGTACTTCGGAGGCAGGCAGCTAATGATATTTCATCACCTCGTGTAAATAACATGACCAGACGTTGGTGGAACAGAACCAGATCTTCTATTCTTCTGTTTCATTTGTTTTCAACCATCTAATAGAAGATCTGTCCGGTGACGTTGTGACTACAGCATGAAAATAAGCAAGATTCCTCAGCTATCGTGTTCCAATTTGTTGGTTTATGAATAATCCAAATTAGTTAATATCATTTTGTTCTTATATATTTACTTTTTTAATGTTATTTTCTTCTACTTAGGAAGTAAAAGCCTTAGCTAATTTACGTGTTTGGGCAGAAGCTACCTAAGTAGGTAAGGTTGTCACAACAATTGATGCCGAAAGTGACACTTGTCGTAATTGTTAATTAATGTAACGAAAGGGACGGCAGAACTGAAAATATTCAAGAAAATAATACTAAAAACTAAAAAGGGGAATGAGAACTGGAAATAAATAAAGATATGGTATGAAAAATTATTCGCCTGTCATTCTCCACAGTTAGTTTTTGCTTTAATTGGTTGGTTTCAGGTTTGGTGGGAATTTGCTGTCGTCTCGGCCCTTTCGGATCTGTTTCGGTTCTCTTCTGGTCTTAGGTCTTAACATGAGCTTGAGTTCGCTATGCCGGAATAGAACCTGCTCTTCATTCACGAAGGCCGTACAATCCTTTTTTCCAAGAAAGTAATTAGTCGAACTTGAATTAATAAAATTTTTAAACAAAATAATTTTAATCAATTAATTAAAATAATATTATTTTACTTTTGCAGTCTCTAATAGGCTTGATGGTTACTATTGAACCGGGCCTCAATTCAACAAACACATCTCTTCCAGACAGACTAGACCCAAATGTTAGGCTCTGTCACTCACACGCGTTCTATACTATAGAGGAGAGCCTTGGAGAAGAGAACAGACCGAACCTTGAATTTGCAAAGATTGCTTCTACCTTCAATACGAAACTCATTCTTGTCAAATGCACAATCCCCCTTTCTTTCTTAAGCAATTCAGCTGCTTAAACTCTAAAAAATACAAATATATCTATTAGCCTGGGACTCCCAATCAGGACCGATCCTATCACTTTATAGGTCCTGGGTGAAAAAAAAAAAAAACCTCATTAAATCGACAATATACTTAAACTTACATGTTTGAATATTATTATTATTATTATTATTATTATTATATTACGACATATTTAATAGAATCATACGTATTTTTATAATAAAGGAAAACCATTTATGTAATCTTTGAATTGAATAACTTAAATTATTTGATTTAGTCATATTATCACTAAACTTAAGTGAATTCTACAAGAACACAAATCCAACAACTATTATATTACTTGTGGCAAAGTATAATCAAAATTACAATTACAAAAATTAAATTATTTATTAATATTAAATTATTATAAATAATAAGTAATCTAAAAATAAAAAAGAAGATACAAAAATAAATACAATATCATTTAATATAAATGTTATGATTTAAAATGCTAATATAATGTCCAAGTTAATGACAGAATATAAATTAATTTTAACATATTCAAATATTTAATAAGCTAAAAAATATATTAAAAATAAGAAACTTTACCTTTAAATTATAATCAGAACTCAAAAGATAGAATCGTGAAAATTTGTGCTGCTAATTTTTGAGTTGAAGTATCTTAAATACATATATTGATAAAAATAAAGAAATTAGAAGATAAGAATAACGTTAACTTGTTAAATATGGAACATGGAAGTTGCTACTTCCAATGTTTTCTCTATTGAATGCTTAAGACCTTTGATTACTCATCATTCACCAAGACACCAACGTTTTCTCCACTGAATGCTTAAGACATTTTATTACTCACCAGTCACCAAGATACCAACGTTTTCTCCATTAAATACTTAAAACCCTTTTTAAGGGCTCCTTTATATGATAAGCCCTGGGTAGGTGCCCTGCCGGCTCTGCTCCCAATGAAGAGTGGAACATTACAACTGATCATTAGTTGTTCCTGACATTGAGAAACTGAGTGGAGCCAAGAAGATCCCGTTCAACATGTCAAGAACAGAATATAAAATGAGGCTTCCATATCAATCGATCAATCGGTATGGCAAAACACTGAGTAGCATATGTTATCATAATTTCACCTTCCCTTGCGGAACAATGGCAATTGATTGTTAGAATAACAAAAAATGGAAGTCATTCGTATGCAAAATCCATGAATTTCATTGAAAGCATGCATGTTTTAGAATAAATTGAAAATAAAGACTGAATCATCTATATTATAAGAAAATAAAAATTTCCAAATCGACGCCCCGTCTAATTAAGAACAAATCGAAAACAAAAACAAAAGTAGAAGTTGTTACCATAGATTTAGAAGTAAATAGAAATGGTTTAGTTGTAGTAAAACTCGAGGCCCATGCCGTCGTGAATCTTGTAGTCTTTCAAGGTGATGTGGTCCTTGTAAATGTTATACCACTTCTGGATCTTGATTTTATCGGGTTGGGTTCCAGTCTGGGCAGCGACGAGCTTTTTGATGTCGCCGATTGTGTCGTCCTCGTTACACTTCACACGAACCTTCTTTCCCAACTTGTCGTTTAGCACCACCTCTATCATAATTCTCTTCTATACTCCGATTAATGGTACTATCATAAAAATCGACCGGATTAAAGCAGGTTTATAGTTAGATAAGATTAAAATAATAGTAATAAATAGACAAATTTTACATAAAAAAATTCCTAAATTAAAGTAAAAATTACGAGCAACAAAAGGAAATTTTACTATAAAATTTAGGAGTACAACCTCTCACTAAATAGAAAAAACACTCTCTAAAATTTTGTGAAGATTTAATAGAAAAAGAGATTTTTTTAGACATTAGAAAACTGATATTCCATATGTGTACACCCAGCTATGGATAGTCTGTCCACAGCTAGCCTCCTTTTTTTTTCTTCTTCTTCCTACTATTCCTAACTTTGTGCAGTCGGCTATCTTCTTTCTTGACTTTGGTGTAGTCGGCAGTAACAATCTCCCACTGCAAGTAAGAAGGCATCAAAAGGCAATTCACAACGGCATACACTCCTAAACAAAATAAAGTAACAGAGCGGATGGATAGAACTTTGTTGGAAAGAACAAGAGCGATGTTGAGAACTACAAGCTTAGATAAGAAATTCTGGGCAGACGCAATCAATACCGCCTATTATGTGGCGAATCAAGCTTTATCAACTGCAATTGAGTTGAAGACACCGATAGAGATGTGGATTAGTAAACTAATGGATTATTCCAACCTTCATATATTTGGAAGTCCTACCTATATGATGTTCAGTGCCCAAAAAACTACGAAGTTGAATCCAAAATTCAAAAGATGTATTTTCTTTGGAGTAAAGAGGTATCGTCTGTGGGATCCCATTGCCTACAAGATTGTTATCAGTAGAGATGTTATTGTTGTTGGACCCCGTTTTTGGAGCCCAACATCAGACACGGAATCATGAAACCTGAGCGTGGAGAAAAGACTTAGAAGTTGAAAGTTTAGAAAAAGATCCTTCGGAAGCAAAGGCGGGGGTCGCCACGGCGACAATAAAATTGCAGATTTGCCGCCGCAAAAATGCAAGAGCTGGACTCCGGAAACAAGCGAGGTCCAACAATTTTCTTGGAAGATAATGATCAAGAGCAAACAGAAGATGTTAGCACTTCAAAAGAGAATTTAGAGACTACAACAGTACAGGTGGAAAGGGAATTTGATTAAAATGATTCTTCTGAAGTTGCACCAGAGTACGAAGAGCAAGAACCAGTTGAATCTGATGTTTCAGATACTCGGAGATCAACTCACACAAGAAGAGCACCGAGATGGCACTCAAATTATATTATGGAAAGCAATATTGCATACTATTTTTTAATTGAGGACGGAGAGCCATCAACTCTTCAAGAAGCAATGAATAGCTCAGATGCATCTTTAGTGGATGGCAGCAATACAGGAAGAAATTGAAGCTTTGCATAAGAATAAGACATGAGAGTTGGTTTTACTATCATAAGGAAGAAAGTCTATTGACAATAAATGGGTTTAGAAAATCAAGCAAAGTGGTGACGATCAAGTAGAGTGATATCGTACCAAATTGGTGGTAAAATGATATGCTCAGAAGGAAGGAATTGACTTTAATAAAAATTTCTCCTGTGGTTCGACTCACCATAATTCGAGTAGTCCTGGCGATATGTGCTACATTTGACTTACATCTTGAGCAGTTAGATGTGAAAATTGCATTTCTTCATGGAGATCTTGAAGAAGAAATTTATATATTCCAGCTCAACGTTTTATGTTCCGTATCATACCGGCCAGATAACGGTACGGTGAAACTTACCTCAGTATCGGCCAGTACTGGAGTTTTTCGTTAGGTACCGACTGGTACCTAAAATACTAGAAAACATCAGTCGGTATCGAAAAAATTGAAAAGTTTGAGGACCTTTTTGCAAATTTGAAAACTTTTTTACCCTAAACCCCCCCCTCGACCCCGACTGCTGCCTCACCCTCTCACTCTCACTCTCTCACAGTCTCCCTCGCTCTCGCCGCCGTCTTGCTGCCTCTCACCGTCGCGCTCTTCTCATCACCGCCACTGCTTCCTCTCTTCTCCGATTGTCCCCTCCGGCCCTCCCCAGTGTTTGTATCACTCTCTTCCTTCCCTCATCCTCGTCGGAGTCACGATCTGGGTTTGTGTTTGGCGTCCCCTAAAGATCCACCACACCATCGCAACACCATAACACGTCGTCGGCATCACAGCTTTAGTAGACCGCACTACCACACCACCGACCCCTCAATGTGCCTGTGAAGGTGGACAACCCGAACCTACAATCCGAAGACCGGACAGTTTCAAATATTTGTTTGGGTCTGTTGAGTGTTGACTCTGTTCTGTGTTGTTTGGACTTTGGTGTTTCAAAAAATTGCTGGTAAACGTAAATTACAAATTTTTTTGTGTTGGATTTGGATTTGTGTTGATGAATTTGGGAGTTGGCTGTCAATGGGTGGATGTTGAAGTTGCTGCTCATGTCATGGTTTTGGATTAATGATTTGTGAATTGGTTTTGTTTTGGAATGAAATTGCTTACGATATTGGATATTGGATTTATGTGTATGTGAAGTAAATTGGTTTGAATTTGATTTTGGAATGGAATTGTCGAAGTTGAAATTGTTGGATTGAATACCGTGAGCAGTGAGCTATAGATTTGGGTTTTGCTATTTTGTTCTGAATTTCTAATATGAAAATTGGAAATGGAATTTTAAAATAGGGTTAGTATGCAATTATGTATTATACACGGCTGATTATTAAAATTGAAAGTTGATAATAAACATTTAAACTTAAATATAAAATTAATAATCAAATGTGAAATTATAAAATTGATAATCAAATTTTGTAAAATTGTAAAAACTTAAATCATTAATTGATACATTCTTAATATTTGTGAAATGGTAATTTATTTTTAATATTTGGTATTGAATTTAGGAAAAAAAATCTGGTTGAGTATAAAGAACTGATATAATGAATGTATCCGAAAAGAACTTTTTGTTGTCAAATTGTGAATATGTTGTAGACTTGTAGGTTCCAATCATTTATACTTACATTTATTAATGTTAATTAAAAATTGTAAAAGCAACATATATATTTAAGAATAAAATATGAAATGGTGTATATAATATTATGGTTTGTCAGAAATGAAAAGAAGATTCAAAGGTTTAAATAAGGAAAAAAAATTCCAAAAAAGTTATATCCTTTAACTTGATCTCATGTTATGAATAAATATTTCAACTTGATGATCATATTATGAATATATATGTATGAACAATTGTATAAGATATGCCATGCATTATTTGCCAATTATGTAAATCATATGATACCCTTCAACTTGATCCTCATTTTTCAAACTTTAAATTGAAATTGTTGGAAATGGAATTGGAAATTGTTTGAAATTGTTGGAAATTCAATTGGAATTATGAATGGAAATGGAAATAGAATTATGATTGTTTTGTGATTGTTGGAATTGGAAATTGTTGTAAATGGAAGGAAATGGAAAGGAAGTTATGATTGATTTGTGATTGCTGGAATTGGAAATAAAAGGAAATGGAAATGGAATTATGATTGTTGGAATTAGAAATTGAAGGAAATGAAAATGGAATTATGATTGTTTTGTGATTGTTGGAATTGGAAATAGTTGTAAATGGAAGGAAATGGAATTGGAATTATGATTATTTTATGATTGTTGTAATTTGAAATTGTTGTAAATGGAAATAGAATTATGATTGTTTTGTGATTGTTGGAATTAGAAATTGTTGAAAATGGAAGGAAATGGAAATGAAATTATGATTGTTTTGTAATTGTTAGAATTCGAAATTGTTGTAAATGAAAATAGAATTATGATTGTTTTGTGATTGTTAGAATTGAAAATTGTTGAAAATAGAAATGGAATTATGAATGTTTTGTGATGGTTGGAATTGGAAATTGTTGGAATTGTTAGAAATGGAAATGAAATTACGCACGTTTTGTGATTGTTAGAATTAGAAATTGTTGTAAATGGAAGGAAATAGAAATAAAATTATGATTGTTTTGTGATTGTTAGAATTAGAAATTGTTGTAAATGGAAATAGAATTATGATTGTTTTGTGATTGTTGGAATTGGAAATTGTTGGTTATTGTTGGAATGGAAATGTAATTATGAATGTTTTGTGATTGATGGAATTGGAAATTATTGGAAATTGTTAGGAATGGAAAAACAATAATGAATGTTTTGTGATTGTTGGAATTGGAAATTGTTGAAAATTGTTAGGAATGGAAAAACAATAATGAATGTTTTGTGATTGTTGGAATTAGAAATTGTTGGAAATTGTTAGGAATGGAAAAACAATAATGAATGTTTTGTGATTGTTAGAACTGGAAATTGTTAGAAATGGAAGGAAATGGAAATGGCATTATGATTGTTTTGTAATTGTTGAAATTGCAAATTGTTGGAGTATGTTTTGTGTTACTTATTATATATGTTGAAT
>JANZLC010000008.1:4692659-4708656 GCA_026413385.1 Erythroxylum gracilipes | reverse complement strand
GAGGCATGGAATTTAGTATTAGCTTAGGCATAGGAGTAATTATGGGCCCTAAGCAGATCAAATTTTATTGGAAGATAATTAGGGTCGATTTATCAAGGTTTATTCGGATGAAGTGAATTTAAGTCCGGTTTGAGGTTTAATTAGTGGTGAGGAATCGCTCCCTCGTGAGATGCGCGTCCAGATGTCACACAGGACGTCGGACACGTGTCGCACCAGGGAGAGGTTCCAACATAACCTCTTTGTGGTGGTAGGAACACAAAATGTCCCCCCATGGGTGAGTCATGAAACAACTTATTAAACTGCTCCCTTAATTGAGATCTAGCCCTTATTACCGTTTTACCCTTTTATTTGAGTTCATTGTTTACCCAAGTTTAATGCTCAAATTGTAGTTCACCTTGCACCTTACTATTGATGATGGGTTGTAGAGTTGCATTAACGCTATAGGTCTCTTGAAATAAATCAAATAAAGGCTCTTTAATAGCTAACTTATAAAGCTCAGAGTTAGCAATCCTGGACAAAACAATTGTAGCATTGTTTTCCTTACCATTTCTATACTAAATATTGTAGTTAAACTACATCAACTTTGCAAGCTACGCTTGCTATCTAGGAAATATAAGACTTTGTTCCAGGAAATGTTTAAATCTTTGATGGTCTGTGTGAATTACAAAATGTTTGTTCACCAAGTAAGGCTCCCACTTCTTAATGGCCAAAATAATAGCCAACATCTCTTTATTATATAGAGAGAGCAATTGGTTCTTTGGGGACATTGATTTACTGATATAACTGAGGGGTTCCTAAGTTAGTATTACCCTACGCCATTGTTAGATATGCATCTTTTTGCTGCTGAATAATAGGTCAATGACTAGTTGTCATTTGACTAGAAGTACTTGCTTGATTGTAGAGATTTTATTGATTTCCAAAATCAGATTTTCTTCATTATTTTTAGGAGTGATTTTCAAATTTTTTGTTCATTTTCAGCTGTATAAATTACAGCTCTCATTGAATGCTACTATCATTCAAAATTCAGTTCCCTCTTGAGAATTTTGTTTAGGTCAGAAACATCTATATTCTGCAATATTTTTGCAGGCATACTTACAAATTGGTATTAGAGCCCTATTCTTCTTAAGGGACTTGTGTTGGATGTGATTGAATCTGTGAGGAACCTTCCACTATAATTTAAACACTTAGCCTCCAAACATAAATCAAATCAATATGCCAAAGAATTATGCTCATTTTTTGGCAGCACCACCTGCTTTCACAGGTGAAAATTATCATATTTGGGCTGTCAAGATGAAATCTTTTATGGAATCTTATGATCTTTGGGATGTGGTTTAGAATGATGCTCCTCCTGCCGGTGATCCAACACTAGCAGAAATAAGTAATCAAAGAGAGGAGAAGAAAAAAAAGATCGAAGGCCAAGACCTGTATTCAATCAGCAGTAACAGCAGATGTTTTTACAAGAATCATGGCTTGTGAAACTATAAAGCAAGCTTAGGATACACTAAAGGAGGTGTTTCAAGGGAATGATCAAACATGACAAATGCAAGTTTTGAATCATAAAAGAAAATTTGAGCTTTTGCGGATGAGGGTTACTGAAACTATAAAGGAATATTCAAATAAGCTCTTTGCTATAGTTAACAAAATCAGGTTAATTGGTGAAGAATTACCTGAAAGTAGAGTTATGGAGAAGGTGATAATAAGTTTATCAGAGAGATTTGAAGCAAAAATTTCATCTCTAGAAGATTCAAGAGACCTTGGATAGATTTCTTTAACTAAGCTTGTTAATGCTTTTTAAGCACATGAACAAAGGAGAATGATTAGGCAAGAAGGAATAACTGAAGGTGCTTTCTAGGCTAAGGATAAACAAAGCAACAAGAACAAGAAGCAACATTGGAATAAGAAGAAAGGTGACAGCAACAAGAATGGTAGCAAAAAAGGGAAATTTCCTCCTTGTCAATATTCTAAGAAAACTTCATATGACACATGATGAGTCAATGTTCAAGGAGCTTAACAAGTCGTTTGCTACCAAAGTCAAAATTGGTAATGGAGATTACATTAAGGTTAAAGGAAAGGGAAGTGTTGCAATTGAAACTGGTTCAGGTATAAAAATCATTCCTAATGTTTTATTTATACCAGATATCAATCAATGTTTGCTGAGTGTTGGGCAGTTATTTGAAAAAGATTATTCTGTGGTTTTCAAAAACAAAATGTGTGTGATCTTTAACTATTTTGGAAGTGAATTATTTTCTGTAAAGATGAAAGGGAAAAGTTTTGCACTTGATTGGAAGTAGGAAGAGTCCTAAGCCTATCCAAGCCTTGTTAATCAATCTCAACTTTGGCATAAAAGGCTTGGACATTTTCATTTTTTAGCTCTTGATTTTATGCATAATAATGAATTAGGGCAGGATTTGCCTACTATTGAAGAAGGAATTGAAGTTTGTGAAGTTTGTCAAATGGGAAACTAGTCTAGATTACCATTTCCAAAGAATAATGCTTGGAAAGCAACAGAAAAACTTCAGCTTATTCACACGGATGTTTGTGGTCCAATTAAACCTGCATCTTTGAATGGTAGTAGGTGCTACATTATTTTCATTCATGATTTTAGCATATTATGTTAGGTTTATTTTATGAAACTCAAAACGGAGGTTGCTGAGGTATTTTGGAAGTTTTAAGAATTGGATTGAGAATCAAAGTGGTCACAAAATTAAAGTGATTAGGTTTGATAATGAGACTGAATATATTTCTGGCAGATTTATCAAGTTTTGTCAAGATGCAGGAATTGAACATCAATTTACAGCAATTTACTTCCCATAACAAAATGGTGTCAGTGAGCTCAAGAACAGGACCATAATGGAGATGGGAAGATGTTTGTTGTTTGAGAAAATTTTGCCTAAAAGATTTTGGGAATAAGCTATCAACACTGCAATGTATTTGTTAAACAGGCTGCCAACAAAGAAGCTAAAGGAAGAAACTCCTTTCGAAGCCTGATATGGATACAAACCTTCTGTGCAAAATTTAAAGGTTTTTGGTTGCATTTGCTATACTCATATTCCTGATGTGAAAAGAGATAAGTTGGATTGTAAAGCACAGATTGGGATTTTCATTGGCTATAACAATAATACTAAAGGTTATAGAGTCTAACAACCTTTAACTGGTAAAATAATTATCAGTAGAGATATCAAGTTTGATGAATTCACAACGTAAAAATGGGACAACTGTGAAGTGGAGAATGTTGAGACTATAGATTCAACTTCTAAAAAAATTCAAGAGGAGACCCTTGATGAAACTATAGATGGCATTCCTATTAAAGGTACCAGATTACTTTCTGACAGTTATCAAAGTTGCAACATTGTTGTACTTGAACCTGCAAGTTTTAAAGAAGCTGTTAAAAACTCAAAATGGGTTGCAGCAATGGAGGAAGAAGTAAAGATGACAAAGAAAAATGAAACATGGACTTTGGTGGATAGGCCAACTCATAAAAGGCCTATTGAAGTGAAATGGGTATTTAAAACCAAGCTGAATGTTGATGGATCTGTCAAGAAATTCAAAGCTAGGCTTGTAGTAAAAAGGTATACACAATAATTTGGGGTGGATTTCTTGGAGATATTTGCACCTATAGCTTGGCTTGATACAATCAAAATGATTCTATCACTAGCAGCTCAGAAAGAATGGAGAGTTTTTCAATTAGATGTCAAGTCTGGTTTTCTCAATGGCCACTTAGAGGAGGAGATTTTTGTCGAGCAACCTGAAGATTTTGTTAAGAAGGGAGAAGAAGACAAGGCTTATCTGCTTAAGAAGGCCTTATATAGCTTAAAACAAGCTCCTCGAGCTTGGTATAGTAGGATTGATGATCACTTACTCCATTTTGGATTTGAGAAGAGCTTGAGTGAATCAACTCTTTATGTGAAAGTTACTAATGATGGTCTGATTATGGTTTCTTTGTATGCTGATGATTTATTTGTTACAGGAAGCAATCCAAAGATTAGTGCAACAATTCAAAGATCAAATAATGAAGGTCTTTGAGATGACATATTTGGGAGAAATGTCATACTTTCTAGGCATGGAAATTCAACAATCACAGCAAGGGATTTTCATTGGACAGCAAAAGTATGCGAAGGAAGTTTTAAAGAAATTTAATATGGAAAGTTGCAAGCATGTATGCAATCCATTAATGCACAATGAGAAGCTAAGTAAAGAAGATGCTGCTGAGAAGATTGATGAAGGCTTTTATAGGAGTCTTATAGATTGTTTAATGTATTTAACAACAACAAGATCTGATATTTTGTATTATGTTAGTTTGTTGTCAAAATTTATGCACTATGCTAACAACTTACATTTAATGGCCACAAAAAGAGTGCTTAGATACATCAAAGGCACTACTGAATTTGGAGTGTTTTTGTAAAATCTAAGGAGTTAAAACTACTTGGATATGCTAATAGTGATTGGGCAGGATCTTGTGATGATATGAGGAGTACCTCAGGATACAGATTCAGCCTTGGCCCAAGATTTTTCTCATAGAGCTCGAAGAAACAAGATGTTGGGCTCAATCAACAGTAGAAGCAGAATATATTGCACCAGTTGCTATTGTAAATTAAGCATTATGGCTAAGGAAGCTGCTGACTGATTTGAAGCATGATCAAAGGGAGCCAACAGAAATTTTTGTAAATAATCAAGCTGCAATTGCTATTTCTAACAATCCAGTATTTCATGGCAGGACAAAGCACTTCAAAATTAAATACTACTTTGTTAGAGAAGTGCAAAAGAATGAGGAAATTACTCTAATACATTGTAGTACTGATGATCAACTTGCAGACATCATGACAAAGTCTTTATCTAAAGCTAGATTTGAAGAACTGAGATCAAGGCAGCAAAAGAAGCAAGGAGGAGTATTAGATATGCATCTTTATGTTGTTGAATAATAAGTCAATGACTAGTTGTCATTTGACTAGAAGTACTTGATTGATTTTAGAGATTTTATTGATTTCCATAATTAGATTTTCTTCATTATTTTTAGGAGTGATTTTTGAATTTTTTGTTCATTTTCAGCTGCATAAATTACAGCTCTCATTGAATGCAAACTATCATTCAAAATTCAGTTCCCTCTTGAGTATTTTGTTTAGGCCAGAAACTTCTATATTCTGCAATTTTTCTGCAGACATACCTACAACCATCTCCACTCGCATAAGTTTAAATCAAGAACTCATTTGAGAAGTCTTGTAAGCTAAGACTAGTTCTATCACCATTTCCCTATTGAGCTAATCAAATGCTTCATGTGTCTTGTCATCCCATCCAAAGGAATCTTTTTTAGTAAATTAGTTAGAGGGGTTGACATCTTCCCATAATTGGCTACAAAGCATTGCTAATATCCTGTCAAGCCAAGGAACCCTCTCAATTGGGTCAGATTTCTAGGAGTAAGCCAGCTCTGCATAGCTTCTGCCTTAGTTTGATATGTCTTAATGCCCTCTCTTGAGATGACATGACTTAGGTATTCCATGTTGGAGCAACCAAAGAAACATTTCTTCTTTTTGGTAAACAATTGATGCTCTCTCAATTTTTCTAAAACTACTCTCAAATGCCTTAAATGATCTTCTCTGGTTTGACTATAGATGAAGAGATCATTAAAAAAAAAAGACAAAATTCCTCAGTAGGGTAAAAAATGCAATTCATGAGATGTTGAAAGGTTGATGGGGCATTTGGTAGAAAATGCAATTCATGAGATGTTGAAAGGTTGATGGGGCATTTGTGAGGCCAAAAGACATCACAAGCAATTTGTTATGCCCTCATGTTGATTAAAGTGCTTCAAACCACTACTTAATTGTTTCCTAATTTTTAAAAGTAGTGGGTAGTAGTATTTTGTTATTTAAGCATGCATTTATTATGAAATTTTTCTGTTAAGTTGTATTTAGGTTAGTGGTTGTTCATTCCATATTAGTTTGCTTAATTGCTTATTTTTAGTTCAAGTGTTTGCCTATTTATTTAGGCCTAGTGTTGTGATTTTTGTTAATTCAAGTTAGTGGTAAAGTCTTTTCTTCTGTCTAACAAATCTTTGTCTCTTGTTAATCATTTATTTTTTAACAAATTTGGTATCAAAGCTCCAATGGTTTTATGGGCTTACTAGGATAGAGTAAATTTTTTTGTGAGTGATCAACCTTTGTGTAATGACATCTAATATTTTTTTCTCTTTTTATCCCTATTATCACTCATGGGCTTTAAAATTAAATCTTATTTAAAAGTCTTGAGTTTATGGGAGTCGTTAAGAGTGATTTTTATCATAGACTACTTCCAAAAAGGCCCAATTTAAATCAAACGAAAAAGTATGATGAAGAACGGGCAAGAAAATCAAAAGCACTCTCACACATTCGGTTGTGTCAAAGGGAATTTTTACAAGCATGATGATTCGTGAATCACCTAAAGATTAGAGAAGCATCGGAGAAACTTAAGGAAGAATTTGAAGGCAACAATCAAACTAAGTTTGGTGCAAATTTTGAATCTCAAAAGAGAATTTGAGATGCCAAAGATGAAGAAAGTGTTTCAAACTACTATTAGTGGATAGTTTTGTTATTTAAGCATATGTTTGTTATTGAGTTTTTCTTAGATGTATTTGGATTAGTGGCTGTTCATTCCACGTTAGTTTGCTTCGTTGCATGTTTTTAGGAATTTTTAGTTCAAGTGTTTGTCTATGTACTTAAGCCTATTATTCTGATTTGTTGAGTTAAGCTAACAGTAAAGTATTTCTTTTGTCCAGCAAAGCTTTATCTTTTGTTGATTATTATATTTTTCAACACTTTATGTATTCAAAACGCAGTCTTCTCCACGTCTGGCTCATGCATTTGCATTTTGTCAATATCCTAACCTCAAATTGACTTTGAAAAACACAGTAGAACCTCCTAACTTGTCAACAGGCTCTTCCACAATAGGTATAGGAAATTTATCTTTGATAGTGGCCTAGTTAAGTGCCCTGTAACCCACACAGGTCCTCCATATATTGTGCTTTTTCTGTACTAGCACCACATGGCTTGCATAAGGCTGTGACTCCTCCTCGTTACTCTTACATCCAGCATGTCCTTCACCATCTTTTCAATCGCATCTTCAGAAGGCTTGCATACCTATAAAGTCAACAGTTGATGGGTTGCATTCCCTCCAATTCTATTCGATGATCAAAGGCTCAAGGAGTAGGTAGGAAACTAACTAATCAAAAACTGACTTGAATTCTTCCAGCAATAGCTCCAGCTCCACCTACAGAAATTCATTGGTCTTATCAAGGAGCCCTTACACAACAAGCAACTCAAGTAATGTCATAATCCTGGTTAATGCTACATGTGGTTTAGTCAACAATTTATGAAGTTGGGTCGAATTAACCATCTACATACCCCCCGGCCCCTCCTTCGTACCCTTGCAGTAAGTATTCCTGACTAAAAGGTCTGCAGGTCATGGGCAAATTCTGAAAGTTCTGAAGTATATCTCCTTAGGTGGATAACCACTGTGTTCCTATAATCGAATCATAGTTGTCCAGCGGAAGGACATACATATCTACCTTAAAATCTTGCCCCTGCATCTTCCACTGAAATCCTCCACATATTGCATTGCAGCAAATCTTTAGGCCATTGGCCGCTGTAACTTTCAGCCCTTATCTCCTATAATGCTTAACTAAACTTTTGAGTTTTAGTTTAATTAAAAGGCCCGTATGAGGCGTTGTGGTAATAGGTTTAGGCTTTTGTAGCAGGGCAGCCACCTATAATTGCCGCAATCGAGCTAAGGACTCGGCCTCATTCAATAATCTAGACAAGAACAAGTTAATGTGCATTGCTCTCAGTAATATCGGTCGTAAGGTAAAGATCATCAAAAGCATCAATATAATCATGCAAATTATCTTACTGTTTCAAGCTTATTAACCCTGAAAGTGGATCCTCATAGGTCAGATAATAGAATCGATCCTTCGTGCTCCTTACGCAGTCATCTCAGTCATAATAAGCTTGTTCTCCTATTAACATATCCTGAGTGCCATTGTACCACCCTCCCTTGTAAGTGTGGAACCACCTTCTTGATTCGATGATCAGGAAGTACATCTTCCACGAGATAGCTCTAAATTTTGCAAATACCAACTATTGAAATCTTTCCCTTCAAATTTGGGAAAGAAGGATATAATTGAACTGTGGGATAAAAAAGGACCAAAACGTTCACGAACGTACATAGACTAACAAACTCCAGCCTAGTCTCTTAATTTCTTCCCGGCCAGATTGTATCCAATAACAAATCTCCAACTATCCTTTAATAACAAATCTCCAACAATTCTTCCCAGCCTAGTCTCTTAATTACTTGCCAACTGAAATCAAAATAACAAATCTCCAACTATCCTTTAGTAACCCTTCTAACTCCTTTGGAGGCAATCGTGAAGTAGCATGATATGAAATGGTGCATATTCCATTCTAATTTCAAATGCAGTTCATTTATCTCGTCATTTTATCAGGTACGTAGAAGATCATGAAAGGTGTAGAGGGAGGGTGATGGCACAAGGGAGTAAATAATACTACTCAAACCTCTCCTCAGGATGTAGGAGAATCATTTCCGCTACTGAAAGTAGAGGGATTAGTCCTACATTAACAAAACCAACATTACTGCTACGTACACAAGTGCACAAACTATGACTGGAAAGGAAAGGAAAGGAAAGGAGAAACAAAACCTTGAATATTAAACAGAAGTGAGAATAACAAATAACGAAATATAAAAACCATGGCACAAACCTACAGTCCAATCCCCATTTAGAAATGAAATTTTTACTATACATACATCTGCTGCTGCTGCTGCTGCATAAGGGCTTGCAAATCAAAAATGACCCTCTCTGGCTGTCCGAATCAAATTTCAGGTTCTCACAAACCCAGTTTGGACCCATCCCCACGTCACTCCAGAACGGCAACCTCTTGATCAACCCTCCAATAGTTTGCATCATTGAACTCTTTCATACCAGTCCCACCATCATCAGAATTCTCCTTTTCTGGCAACTTCGGCATAATATTTCTCTTCAAAGGCCCTGCTTCACCAACAATCCCCTCTTTAAGCGCCTGTTCCATTGCCTTCTCAGTACCTTCTAGCTCCACGCCTACAAACTCAACATCCTCTTCAAACAATGAGGGTACAGTTCCAGATCTCTGACTTGAACCACTGCTAGTTGATCCATCACTTGAATCCTTCGAGGGCGATGAGCCATTTGGTAGGGTAGAAATAGAATCTCCACTTGATGGTGAATTAAACTCAGGAGTCACTGCTTCTGCTTGACTAGAAAGATTACTATCAATGTTATCTGGAGTTTCAAACGGATTGAGACTAGATCCGCCCATTTGCAAATCTGATGTTTCTCCCCATCCAACCCATTCAGGTAAAGGCCTGTCTCCAAATAAATCTTCATTTTCTGCTGTCTCGAATCTGAAAAATCCCATATCATATGGAACACTTCCTGCATTATTTTGTGGAATGGGAGCTATTCCAGGAAATCCATCAAGTCCATTTGTTTTGGAAGTGGATGGGTCATTCAAAGATTGTTTGCTCTCTGCCAACTCATCATCCTCTCCAACCACCACCTCATCATCACTACTGCTGTTACCACCATTAGCATTTCCATTCAAATTTATCTCATCCATCATTTCTGCAGGTGATGTGCTGACAGGCGCATTACCAATTCTGTCATCTTGGAATGCAAACCAATTCGAATTTGTGAACAAACTGCTGCATTTAAGGAAAACATCACATAAATTTGTTCTCGTATATGATTACCTTAACAAATGGTTCAGACCAAAGGCACAAAAGTTTTGAACAGTCATCAAAAATAACCATAAGGTGTCTTTAAGTACAAATGACTACAAGTCTACAATAAGATTGGTTGTAAATTAAAATATTCCTAGTGCAGTCACAGAACTTAAAATTTCCAACAGAACTCTACTAAAGGTATAGCTCACCTTCCCTGGTCATCTCCAAGCCTCAGAGATGATATAACTACTTCAGCGGACTCATCATCAAAGTAGACATCCTGAACACCAAATGCTAAACACAATCAGAAAGATCATGCAGAACTTCTAGTCTCAATACAGCCCACCAATACCCATCACAGTATCTTCTAGCACAAAAGCTTAATCATGTGAATCTTGCTTGAGACAAGGCCTTCATTTGAAGTTGTATAATACTACTATCAGGAGGAAAAAAAAACACACTAAATTATTACCTCCTCATCTCGATCAAGGCCTCCATGATCCTGCAAACAAGACAGAGTTATGAACAAGTAACACATTGTAAAGAATCCAACAAATTGATGTGAAGCCATTATATACCTCTTCAGCTTCTTCGTTCTCGTATATTTTGTATCGAAAAGCTTGGCTTAAGTCGTTTGCTAGAGCTGCTACATCATAATCTCTGTCGTGCAGGTCATCATCATCGCTATCCCTTGTCCTATCCTGCAACGCTGTTGGGCGGCTGTGCAAGACAGATGCATATAAAGATTAATATTACAAGCACAAGATAATGAAACATTTCATAATATTATGACGGCATCAACATGTGGAAATGTTATATTTTTTACAATGTCAACACAAACACAATTCGTTGTAAATCTTGGTCAAGCAGTAGAATTACAAAGAAGCAAGGAAAAATACTAAGCAAATACAAGGACAGAAAATTGACGGTCAGTGATGAGACATTATTTCACCCTCAAGTTGACAAATTCATCACTATATCCCATTTTGAAAAGTGACATAACAAAATCTTGACGATCAATCAAGCCATTTGCATGATAACAGCAACAAGTCCGGACATATAAGAGGCAAATCAGAGATCAAACATTAACCAAACTTTGTAATTGATGCACTTGTTAACAGATACACGAAACATCATACCCGCAAGCCCATCGATAGACATTTTCAATCACATTACGCTCTTGCAAAACACTAGCTTGCCAGTCCTTCCATTCATCATTTTCCTGGATGTTACAACAACAAATCAATTCCTTTAGCAAGAATATCAAATAAAACAAAATTCAATAAAATGACAGCAACATATAAAAATCATTCTTGTTGCACATAATAATGACAATGTAGATAAGATACTATGCAGCTCAAAGGACAGCTAGATCATGGAAGAGATAAAACTGACTATCTACCTGTAGATACTTCTGAATGTGGATGTTGCTGTTAGCCAACTGAACAAGCTTATTAGAAATACGAGTAATGTGTCCAATGCTTCCTGCTCGTGGCGCCCGTTTTCCAGGGGCAGGTAAAGTTGGCTGTATATAAGTATGCATAGTCAATGATCAAATAAGAAAAAAATCACTGTAAATATTTTGGCAAAATTAGTGCCTCTTCAAGATCAGTTGAATAGATGACACATATACTACACAATCCCTAACATATTAAGATCTATTTACCTGATTAGCATCAGCAGAAATGACAGGATGTTTATCTGTTTGCAGAAATTTTCCTATCAAATCACAATCTTGAAAAAGATAATCAACCATTGCATCACTTCTAGTTTCCAAACATGACAGTATTATACTTTCAACATGATGATGCAGCGCATTGTTGTATGGATACCTGAATCAATTTAAAACAATAAAATTATAGATAATTTGCCAAAGAATCATAAAACAAGCTTCTCACTGATGAAGAGAACTCAATGCTATGCATACAGTCATGTGAATCCATAGCAGTCATATATTGGCAATAAAGATATAGGTCATAAACTTACTCAAAGAAGAGATCAATGACTCTTTTGATGGTTCCAGAGCTGACCAATTCCTTTTCAGTAGCTTCACTCCCAGTTCTCATTAACACCGCAATGAACTCAACAATCTAGAAATAATATAGAATCAATTAGGACCTAAAATACAGACTAAACGCCCCAAAACTTAAATACTAGACAAATTTATAGACTACCAAAACATTCTACCAGATAACGATGCTGACTTTTAAAAACTTGGGTACAAATTTGGCTAACCCAACTCTCTGGAGTTTCAAAAAGTGAAATTAAAATTTCTTTCATATCAAACTTGCAAAGAAGAAAGAACAAACCTTAAGGCGATGCTTTCCAAGTGGAGGCTTCAACTCCCCATATGTTGTAGGCAAAACCTTTTCATCAGAGACAACAGTCAAGAGCATAACCAAATCACCTGTGAAATGACATTGGTAAGCTTAATTGTTGACTGTAACAAATATAAGGAATGTACATTGAATAAAAAAGGAAGTTGTAAAGTCCCATTCAATTCATAATTTAACATTATTATGAAGATTTGAAATTTAAACAATTGCAAGTATGTCACTTGTTTCAAAGTGAGTATCAGACACATTGGAGAAAATGGATGGGTTTAACACAAGAAGTACCAATATCACACCCACCCTCTCCAGGTTCATGAAAAGGAAAAAACTGCATCCTCAACTAAAAACTTTCTTATTTGTGCCACCAAGCAATAAACTCACCAAGTTTAGGCAACATCGCATTGACTGTCTCTGGATTCACAGGGATCGGTGCCTCGTAAATATGTTGACTTCGAAAAGAATGCATCAAGGAGGAAGTCATTGCTGATCTCTTTGGATCCAGCAATGATATACAAACAGAAAGAGAGTGGACAAGGCCAGATGTAGATTGTGAATCTTCTAATGCATGACTGAAGATTCTTGCAACAAAGCTGCATAATTAAATCTTAAAGCGCTCAACAAGCAGCAAGGTGAAAGGAGAAAAAGGATAATTTTAAATATGAACACGATCCAAAAAAGAAAAATCTCAAACCTTGGACTAGAAAGTTTATTAGCCAAGGCAGATGGAGCATTTCTAGTAATTGCACAAAGTGTTTCTGCCGCATTAGCATGTACTTCAGGAGGATTCTGCTCATCATAGAAAAAATACACAGATCATTGCACATTTAAGTAGTTCTACTGTTGAGCATAACCATCCTATCCCAAAAAATTATGTTGCATTAGGCTTGGCAATTTCAGCCTGAATTGACTGGTCTTTGGAACAGCTCAGACTCCCCTCTCCAAAACATCATTTTGGGGCAATCTGAGTGAGCTCGGCCGCACAACTCAAGCCCGACCAGGCTTCAAGCCGAGTTCAGCCACCTTATGGGAGGGTGGGACCGGACCAGGCCAGGCCCATTCCAATGTTGCATATAAGTTATCATAAGCATTTCCAGTCACAAGTAGCATGATAATCTTTCTCAGTTGCAACTTTGTTTTTCCTAATTTTCTCACAATGAAATTAGGCTTGCGCCCCACTTTTTGATGTTGTGCAAAAAAATAGCATAAAGATAGATTTATTAACCATAGATTTTCACTTATGATTGTGTATACACATACATTAAGCGTAGACAAGGTAGTGAAATCCATTAGAATGATCTAGCTTATGAAAGCCTCTCAAAGAGTGCCATCATGCAAATATTCCAAACTTGAAAATATAGCAGCTCAAAGCCAGTTTCAAAAGCTGCAATATTTCATGAAGTTATTGTCATAAGAAACCTTGCTGATACATACAAAATAATGTTTTAATTTCCACTTACGGTTAGACTCAAAATTTTAGGGCATGCAACGTTGAACATCACAAGACAAGCAGATACTAACCTCTAACCAAAGCAGAATAGAAATATATACAGCTTTTGATATAGTTATATGAAGAAATAAGTGCTGCATGCAAATAGGAGAAAGTAAACTAAGGAATCCAAGGTCCCATAACCACAGGTCATAAAATTACTCCTACATCAACAAACTAGCAACCTCAGTTAATTATTTGTTTTGAGGAGAGAGAAAAAGAGAATAATTGAAATACAAAATGGCTTGGAAAGAATGAAGATTCACTTACAGAAGGGTTCAATTTGTCCACCATCATTTCTAGTAAATTGCTGTCAGCTAACCATTGCATCACATCAATAAAATTAGGATACACATGGTCATCAGCGCCTACCAGCCGAACCAAAACCTGCACAAGTTACTCAATATATAAACCACCATACATATCAAGCGCACAAACTCACACAAGGGGCCACAGCATTAAGTGTTGCAATTACCTCCATGATGGATGTTATTCCAATTAAATCAACAACGTGCCGGAAAACATCCTGATGAGCCTACAAAGATAACAATTATAAAGTCAAACTTATTACTGGCGTAGCCAGCATAGCACCTATCAAACAGTACCATAAAGCGTATCGAAAAATAAAAGGAATACATTTTAGCATTACTTCAACATATGGAATTGATAATAAGGCAAGCAAATAATCAACACCCATAGATGCCATGTTGTGAGACAAGGTGAACAGTACTAAATGACTAAAAAATGCAATTAGAAAAAGAAAAACAAAGAAGAATAAAACTTGCAATAGTTAAAATGCATAAGAAGAGACATTAACTTACTTGAACATAGTTCATAAGTGGCACTGTCTTGCGTAACATGAGACAAATAACAACCTAGGATTAATCAGGAAAGAGAGAATTACGACAAGAATATTTGAGAAATATAACATAAACCAAATTCAGAGCAATTAAAACCTTGCTGAAATAGCCAGCCAGTAACGCACTGTGAGGCCGATTTGGCTCCAAGAATGAGAAAAGTAAGTCCATCAACTGCAACAAAAAGGGAAGCAACAACAGAAAGTAAGTACAATCCCTCATGACCTAAAATTTCTATAACACAACTGATGAAAAACCAACCTCCTCTTCCTCTACCAATGTTCGCAGAATTACATCAATTTCGCATGTGAAAATCTCACACGAAATAAAGGGGAACCTGAAAATGGAAGTAGATACTTAGACCCAAAACCAAAATTTTCACACGGGGACCACTATGACACAATAAAAAAGAGAATAATTGTTTCTTTTTCCCATTTTTCTGCCTGCCACACATACTTGAATGCTCGTTTGCTGTCAGCATCCTCCTGTGGTTCTTCGATTACATACCGGAGTAACTGCTCCACTTGGGATCTATCCCGTAGACTGCAAATAGTAATTTATGATCAGCACCCATCAGAACAAATTTACAACATATTACCTCCGAAGTACACAGAAAGTGATTACGCATAATGAGACAATGGGTACTTGAGAATAAAATTCTGGAAAAAACAAGAAGACCAAGTTGGCATATAGCAAAAAACAGAACTTACAAATTAATGAGACGACCGTTTAACGCTTTGCATTCTTGAATTATTTCTTCCTCATCCAGGAGCTCCTCCAAAGTGAAAATTTCTTTGTCTAATATGGACTCCACCTACCAAAAGAAACAGCGAGTTGGATAATAAACCAGAGAGCATGTAACCAATGGACACATACATCAACTACCTTTCATTAGTACTAACAGCCTTATTTGAAGCACTGAATTACTACAATCACGAAAGTAATCCTACTCCTACTCTAGCTTCAATCCCAATTCTCGAACACAGAATTTGTAAGATTCAGAAACGTTTTGTGACCAATTCCAGAAGTAAAGGCTACACTGCATTGACGCAACAATACAATGATACTTCCACAACATCCAAGAACCTTGACACTGAATAACGAGTTACTCTTTCTATATTTTACTGCCATTCGCACGTAATCTTCATTTATTTGATACATTCTGCCAGTAATTATACGTGTACACAACCAAGCTAGTCTGTGACACAGATATCTACTAACAGCCAGAAACCTCTAAAAACTTCAAATCAATCAGTCGAAACAAATCAAAACAAAATGCGAAAGCAGAATCGAAAGTAAAATTTAAATCCCAATCCATCCATACACAAGTTAAAAAACCGAGAAAACACCATTTAAACAAGCAAGCACGCAAAAAGATCCTGAATCATCTCAAAAGCTAGAGAAAGACAAAAGAAGCGGGGGAGGACAAAATCCCTTACAGGAGAGGACGTAGAGATGCCACCGAGGTTCCAAAACATCATAACGGAGCCAGAAACAGAGGTTTAGTTTAAGAGAAAGAAAGAGCAGAGTAGATCTGTAAACCCTAAAAAGGAGCAGGCAATCTAGGCCAGGTTGGAGAA
>JANZLC010000008.1:4663302-4681713 GCA_026413385.1 Erythroxylum gracilipes | reverse complement strand
TAGAGGAGATAGCTAAGATACGAGACGAGATTAGTTTGCAGATGAGGGAACAGTTGAGAGCAGAGATGACTCAGCAGCTCAGGGAGGAGATGAGGACGGAGTTGGCGCAAGTGTCACAGATCAGAGAGTCGCTGGCGCAGATGGAGCAGGACCGTATGAGGAGGGAGGAGATGGAGCAGCTTAGTAAGATGAGAGCGGAGATGGAGCAGATGACCAAGGAAAGACATCACATGGAGCTGATGGCTCAGCTTAGGCAGGAGATGGAATTGTTAAAGAGGGGGGGAAACAGTTCAGAGCATCCATGATAACCACAACACTAGCATAACATTGTCATTTGGTTTTCAATTAAGAAACATAAGATTTCTTCTTTCTTTCAAGAATGCATGTTAGTAAATTGAATTCTTCATATGTTTTATTATTTTTTTATATTCTCATAAAACTCACAATATATATACAAATTAATATATTGTTAATTAATAATATAACGTAAGTCACAAACCTAAATTATATACAAAATTACACTTTTACCGACGGAATATTTTCCGTCGGTAAAAGTTGTAGAATTCACCGACCGAAATAATGTCGTCGCAAAGATTCTCCGACCGAATATTTCGGTCGGTATATTAATACCGACACGAAATTACGGTCGTTAATATCGTCGCTATATACCGACCGAAATATTCGGTCGGTATTTTTACCTTCAGGACAATTACCGACCGAATGTCTCGGACACCAAATACCGTCAATATTTAATTTTACCAACCGAAAACAATGTTTTACCGACGGAGTTTTTGGTCGGTGATCAGCTAATTTCTTGTAGTGAGCGCCACTGTATGAAGACGTAGGCTCGAGATGCTTGTAAAGAAGCTATGAGCTTTACAGTTCAGGCTATCCTAGGTTTTTCAAATTCCTCATCTTCACATAATGATAAACTTGTTTGCATGCTCTGTGGGGAGTAAGGACATGATATTGGGTCTTTTAAAATTTATGGGATACCTAGAATAGTGGTAGTAGAAGAGGAGCAGGAAGAGGAAAAGGCAACAATATAGGTAGTTATGGCAGGGGAATTGTTGACGTTGAAAATGTTGCCCAAGTTGTCGACAGTACCTCTTCTCATCAAATTTGTGCCTCTGCGATACTAACAAACCGAGATTGGGCATCTTTCTACCCTGTGCTCTCAGAAAAACAATGGGCATTAGTGCTTTACATGCTCAAGACCTTTAATGCAAAGCCCATCCATTCCGAAAAGCTTACGAGTAAGTATATTCTTTCTCAACGTTGGATCTTGGATACTGGGGATTCTCATCGCATGACTGGTGATAAAAACGTGCTTGAAGACCGGATGGACATCAATCATGAGACTTAAACTAATGTGTTATAAGAAGGGACGGTAATTTTGGGAGATCATTTGAAAATAGAAGTTGTTTTATATTTGCCACATCTTACCTGCAACTTGATTGAAGATTTAAATTGCATCACATTAAATAATAAATTATATGTGATACAGCACCGTACTTTGAACCGTTGAAGATGAATGGAGCGAAGGATCTATTGATTTTGCTCGTTGGCTCACACGTCATACTACTGAAACTAAATCTTATCAATTAAAGCATTGATGGATTGGACATCCATTTAGATATTTAGAGCCTGTTTAGATGAGCTTATATTAGTAGAGTTTTTGTTAATAGAGTTTTTGTCAGTAGCATTTAAATTTTTTTTTAAGAAATCAGTTGACTATTTAACTGTTATTTAAAAAAGAGCTTTTTTAAATGAGCTTCATACAATAGGCTGTTTGGCAATCTAAAAATAAAAATTATTTTTAATTTTAACTATATTTTATTTTATAATAAAATTATTTATGTATATAAATATTATTTAAAATATATTAAACAATATGCAAACCAAAATATATTAATTATTATATAATTTTAAACCATATAAAACATAAATGAAAATATTCTAACCAAATCTTTTATATAGATTATGACATAAGTAAACTAATATCTAAAATAAATATTAAAACATATAAAAAATAAAATAATATTATATAAATCTCAAAATAAATATTCAAGTTGAGTAAATAGTTAAATACATAATAAACAGGAAGATGAGTTTGTGGGTATTGTGAGAATTATGTTTATAAAATATAAAGGCAAAAAAGACTAAAAAATAAGCTCATTAATTGATCTAAAAAAATCTACTTAAAAATTTACTTTTTTGAAAAGTTTTAAATTTAAACTTCTTAAAAAATTATATTTTGGCTAAAAAAACTATATTTATTAAAGAAGTTCTTTTTTATTTTACAACTAAATATTTTTTATAAACTTTTTTTGATAAAAAATATTTATCAACCTCTCAAAAATTCATCTAAACATGGACTAAATCTCCTTATTTTGTACCTTTAGTTTCAATTAGATAGTGAAAAGTAAAGTAGGTGTCTAGTCGAATCAGTTATTCCTATTATTCTATTCTAGCCTCTTTTTTTTTTGTAGTTTGAGGTAAAAACTATATTGTATTATGTGTAAAAACTACAACAACATCTTATTAAACGCGAAACTTAGTAGAACGGAGGATCTGATATTGACGTCGAGGTGACACGCTTATCTAACTTCTTTAGCTAAACTTGTCCGGACAAATTTATGTCACTACAAAGCAAACTAACTAACCGAACTAAAAATAAAATACTTTATCCCAACCTCTTAAATAGACACTAATTAATTTACTCAAATTGTTGTAACTCAAGACACTAAAAGTTCATTTTCCTGTTGACCGCTTTGCAGCTTATTGTTGACGCCGTTCTGTTCTTTTCTTCTTTCCTCCTCGACTTTTCTCTTATTGCGTCTTGACAAATTCAGATTTGGTGGTGGCTAATCATAATCCTCGCTCCCTGACACAGGGGGCAAAATTACTACCCAATAGAGTCGCTCCTCATGTTCTGGGCGTGTTTTTTGGATACCGTATTACTCAGGTCTGATCAGTTCCCTCTATTGTTCTTGCTTTCGTTTGTTCGATCTTCGATTCTAAGGTCGAAGAGCAAAATGCTTGATCTATAGTTAGGTTCAAAACTTTATTGTGTATGAAGTGGAAAGGACTAATGTATTTCTTTATTTTCCTAGAAACCTAACAGCAGTTTGAAGTATAAGCATTAAGCGGCATAAGTTTTTTGATGGGAGTATTTAGTGGGTTCATCTGTCTGTGGTTCTATTTTTGGAAATTACGAGGATTTGATTCCTGGGTTTCTGCTGTTGTTTTGTTTGCCTGGGAGTCCATGTAAAACAAGTAGCTTATCAATACCTAAGTTTGAAGCGTTGATTTGATCTAAAATAGGTGCGAACCCTTTTTTTTTCTCCAATATTGTTTATAGAATCCGAAATAATTTGTACCTTTGGCCAGGAATTTCTTTATTTTCTCGTAGACCGAAGGGTTTTCAGATGAAATGAACTGTCCCTAATAAGGTTTGTTCCTTATTTTTCATCTGAAGAATTAAATTTGCTATGAACTGAAAATTTATATAAGCTATTCAATGATTTGATGCACAGAGTAGATAAATGCTGAAAGGGTGGGGAAAGAGATGAACTGAAGAGTGTGTGTTGTTTTCTGAGGGAGGGGTGAAAGGGCGTGTGGAGAGATGAGTGTGAGCCATGCGTCGGTTCACCCAGTGGAAGATCCTCCTACCACAGACGGTGGAAATAACAACAACAATAACCCACCAAGGGTGAGGATGAAGGACATCCAAGGCATGCCTGGCACTAAAGGTGGCCTGGCCTTGCGTTTTTGTCAGTTTTTTTTCGCTCTTGCATCACTTGGGGTCATGACCACCACTAGTGACTTCCCTTCAGTCACTGCCTTTTGGTAAATGCTCAGCACAGCTTCATGACTTATATTTGGCAGTTTTGAAAGCATTTACAATATACTTCCTGAAAAAATATATGCTTCTAAGAATGTTATGAAATTTTGCAAAATCTTTGTGATGTGGAGTTAGATGATGTGGCACCTTTAACTGAAAAGCCTTTGACTCTGTAGGTGATTTAGCTGTTTATCAGCAAAAGACAAAAGACTTTAATTTTTAATGGTGCTGTGTATATGAATTCACCCAGCGATGCCATCGAAGTGTTATTTTTGGATTGTTTTGTAGATGCTAGTCTAAATAAAGTCTACATGCTAGCATGGCCTAATGCTTGCATCTTTTGTAAGTATTGCACTTTTAAAGATTTAAGTTATGCCTAACTTGATAGTTGATCAAATAGTTTGATGTCTAGATGAGGAAAGCTGGCCTTTTGACTTGTCTAGGATATTGTTATGTCTAGTTGTGGGATGAGGAATTTAGGTTGACTTCCTTCGTTATAATTTTCTCTATGGTCTTATGGATGTGCAATTATTTACGCGCTTAGTCATTGTCTATATACTTGTGTTTATAATTTTTATTCTATACATATATAGTATGGGTGACTACAACATCTGGTGAGTGTCATTGTCTGAATTACAAAAAGTAATTGTTGAAATTACCTAAGAGCCTTTCAATGGGTTGATATATTTCATCGTTCAAAACTCGGGGGAGTACTTGAGTGGTTGAGATAGGGTATTTATTTGGCCATTATGGTTTCTTTGAATCAAATGAGAAAGGAAATCGTTGCTGTAGATCTCAAAACCGTAATTTGTAGGCAATACAAATCTAACACAGACGCCAGTTGCTCTGATACTCCTTTAAAGTGTCTTCAACATTGGTTAGGCATCTAGTTGAAGGATCTAAATGATGTCTACGGGCTGTTCAAGTTGTACACTCAGTTGTGTTTATCTTTTTTTTCCTCTTTGAATGGTTATTGCCTATTGATGTTTTACACTCATTTGATGTTTTCCATATTGCTGATTTCTGCGTGTAAAACAGTTTAGAGAAATTTTGGTTTATAAATCTTTTATTTACTATCATTCTCATGCCAATTTGTAATTTTTTGATATATGCCACACAGCTACCTCGTTGCAGCTACTGGGTTGCAATGTTTGTGGAGTCTTTCCTTAGCCTTCCTGGACATTTATGCCATTTTAGTGATGCGCTCCTTGCAAAATTGCCGAGTTGTGAGTCTGTTTGCCGTTGGGGATGGGGTAAGTTGATAATGACATGTACCGTGTGGTATCTTGTCACTATAAATAGAAGGGGCGTAGTGTCTTGTTTAAATTTCATTAATTGATCTGTAGGAAATCATAGACTTTCTCTTTTAGTATGTCACCGGCACATATTTGACCCACAAATTTAGAATTCTGGTAAAGCCTATGACATTCACTAGCATCTTCGTATGGACCTTTAAAGCAGATATTAAGTTCAGCATATAAGCTTAATTGCATTGATAGTATTCTCTCCTTATCATGGTGATTGTATTTTCTTTAGGATACCATATTGATATTCTGCATAAACATTCTGTACCTCATTGATATTCTTCTCGAATCCTTGATTAGACTTATATTTGATATCGTGGATACCAACCTTGCAAACATGATATGAAAGGCTTCATTGAGTGATAGGATGCTATATTGTCACTTGGCCAGTGGTCTTCCATATTAATAGCTCAATCATGTATGTTTGTTTCCACATGCAGATCACTTCCACTCTCACATTTGCTGCAGCTTGTGCTTCTGCTGGCATCACAGTCCTAATTGACAATGATCTAGGCGACTGTTCTCAGAACCATTGTGCGCAATTTGAAACTGCCACAGCCATGGCTTTTATCAGCTGGTTTGCTGCACTACCATCTTTTCTCCTAAATTTTTGGTCGCTAGCATCACGATGAAGAAATGGAAATACTGGGGAAATGTCAAAAGACAAATGGCAACCATCACCTTTTTGTTGAATATTGATTTCTTTCATCCTCATGGCTTGTCCTTTTGTGTGATGATAACCCAAAAGATTTAACTTTTGATTCCTTCCAATGTCTATGATTTGTAAATCTGAATGTCAAGTAAATCGCTTTCAATTGTACCAAAAATCAACAGTGCAATGCAACGTAAATATTTGAGTTGTCTTGCCTTGTCGAGTTTCTCTACTTTGTTTCTTAGGACATGGATTTCTTGGGCCGCTTGGTGAAGTACGAGATTGGTTTTACTTAAAACAATCCACCCGATTAACATCGGAACCACCACCTATTTAATCTTATGTAGAGATTGAAAAATCAAAACGATTAACTAAAACCTAATTGTCTTAAGGCAAGTGTTTTATTCATATTTGTTGGATGTTGTAACCATGAGTTAATGACAGCCACCCTTGTCGGTAGTCAAGGTCTTTCAAGACCTCAAATGTCAGATATTTAAAACCAAAAACTGAAGCAGTACCAACAAGGAACAACACACTTCACAACGATTGAAGCCAAAGCAATCCCGCCACCCCTTATCCCAGACAATCCCACCACTCTTGTCCTAGACAATCTTATTACTACACTAGATAGCTCATCTCTAATGAACTTGGAAATCACAACCCAAAAGCCCTCGACTCACCAAGAATATATCCAAAAGAAGAATCAAGAAACGATCTTTAACTCCTCCATTTCTGCAAGGGCTAGTCTCTGGTCTAACCAAAGCATCCTCCTCACTGTGCTGATAGCTTTACTAGTCACAACGAAAACGAAGAATTAGGATTGAAGTCAAAGAGTATAATATGTTTATTTTTTTGGACGTTTTGCTTTTGAGATTTCCAGACACCAAACTTGCCTTTGACCTTTAAAGAAAAATTCATAGCCAACCAACGAACCAAATTCAGACGTTTAACGTAAGATTCATTATACAACAACGCATCTACCAAACTATCATCTCTCGGCCTCAACTTTTGTCAGAATAATCAATGTTTTCAACTTTCAGCTTCGAAGAAACAATTGCTATGTGAGCACACCAGTGAAGCCAGCTTCCAGCTTCTTCTTGTATGTTAAGTATAAAAAATAATGACAGATGTTATACAGCTCAAAAGAGTATAAGAAGTGTAACCGCTACCTCACAAGGGGAATTAGTGAATGTAATGTTTGTGTCTCTCTCTCTCTCTCTCCCCCTCTCTCTCCAGCTCTCTATTCTTCTTCAGGACTCTTCTCTTTCTGCTTCTCTCCCTCTTTCTTCTATTCTTCATTTTATTTCATAACATTTGGTATCAAAGCTCTCGAATCTGGGAGATGCCATGGCTGAAGGTACAAGAAATGCAGAAATACGTAAGGTGCAGGATAATCTGAAAGGATTGATGGAAAGAATGTTCTCCGAAATGAATAACATAATGGAAAAGGTAGAAAAAGAAATGTCGGAGTTGAAAACCATGATGATTCAAATGCTACAGAAAATAGGAGGAGATCAGTCGGATTCAGTTGTCGATGTTTCAAAGAGTGCCGATGAAGCAACTGATCTGGGGATTGTTGGAGAGGATGTCAGTATTAAGTGTCTATCATACATTGTCATATTACGTGTAAAAGTCTAAAGATTTGTGTCAATCTTAAGCATTTGAAGTTCATCGGGCATATATACAGATTGACCTTGTACTTATGTCATTTAGACGCATATGGTGTAATACAGCTAGCTATAAAGTTTGACATGACATAGGGGGATATAAGTTTTTAATTCCATAAGGGTTTTCTCTGATGATGTTTAGCATTCGGTGAGAGAAAACAAAAGTTCTCACATACAGTTTAGCATTCAGTTGGAGAACATAAAGGTTTTCTCTAATGCTGTTTAGCAGAGAGAAAACAGAATTTCTCTGATGCAGTTTGATCTAGTTTAAGGGGTCAAAGTCCGGGTAAAAAATGGGTCCCTATTAGTGTGGACTGGGTCCATATCGGCCTTGTGATGGGGAAGCCCAATATGGAAGCTATATAAGGTAAGGTTTCCTGCAGTTACTCATAAGCTGTTCTCGAGCATAAAGTTCCTAACCCATTAAGGAAGCTTGGGATTTGAGGAAACTGTAGAACGGCCTTGTCCGTGAGTCGGTGAGCACTTTCCGCTAAAGGACCCGGGACATTCGGAGACGTTTGGAGCTCGGAATCGGCATCGGAATCGGCATCAGAATCAGAGATAGAACCGAAATCCAGGTATTCCGCATTACTTTCAATTCGTTTTTGATCCTTTCACGAGACCCTAAGGTACGTAATAAGGTCCCCTCTACATACTTACAGGTATGATATCCTTAAAAGCTGCGTAGTGGCAATTAGAGGCGTCGTTACTAACATGTGGAGTCCATACCTAACAAGTCGTTGGCTGGATCCTTTGGTGGTGGCTGACACATGCGTCCCAGGGGAAAGGAAATTGTCGGGTCAGACAGACGAAGGATAGCCACTTGACAGTAACGTTTCTGCTGTTCCCTCACCGTTGGGTTTCTTCTGTTCAAATAATAACAAGAACGAGTAAGAAGACAAAGATGAACGCATAAAACTACAAAGTGCTATATATAAAACTATCAAAGATTTTTTTTAAAAAAAAAAACTTATGGTAAATGACAGTAGAAGAATATCCTACAAGCTTCATAATTCGACATTTAATAATTGTATATGGTGAAGAACATATGCATATACCACTGTTTTCTGAATTCTTTAACGATCTTATAGCACTATTTGCTCCCTCCCACCATATCTGCTTACCGTATTATACATATAATCAAGCATACTTGTACACTATTTATGTATGCAGTCGTCTATATCAAAAGTTTCGTAATAACATTATTCTCAGAAAGATTGACAAGTAAGAGCAAGTATATTCGGTGAAGATACTCGTCTTTCAATTTGGTGCCATTTGTCTTAGCACCGCATCCATCATCCAATTCCAATCCCCTTTTGTTTATTCCGATGAATGCATTTGATGTAACACTAAGTAACCACTAGTGGACAAAAACTTGTCCCCTAGTAATTTCTTTCTACGTGGCAATTAGCCCACCATTGGATTTAACCTTTGACGACGTGGCAGCTACATCACCTGGAACGTGACACGTGACTTTGACATATGCAGTGCACGTACCCGCCCTACCATTAAATGCACAGGCTATATGAGCTCTTCTTATTTTCAACCTTTGAAAGTATTTGTATTTCCCTTTGGACCGTTGGATTTATTTTTTACTTTCATATATTACCTTACGTGTACCCTATTCTATAAAGAAAAATTAGGTCTGTCAGAATTGAGGGATATCGGTATCTACTTGTTTTCAAATAACAAAACTTTACGGACCGATAATTAAAACCTCTACATATTTACAAACACAGGGTGTTGTAATTATTGTTGAGATTAATTTAAGTCTTCTACAATCGATTTAAAACCTTAAAAAAGCACGTATCAGGCACAATTCTGTCTACTTAAAGCCGTTTGATTTTCTTGTAATCATATTATTGAACTTAAGAGTTGCTAAGGCGCAAGGGGTAATAACTAATAAGCACACTTTGTTGTCTGCCTGTTCTTATGATCACAGTTTAGTCAACACGTATCCACAAAGGTTTACGAGAAGTTTCTATCGTAACCCCACATTTTACATTATTGCATGCACATAATCACCTTTGATTTTGCTTTTATTTATATGACATTTTAAGGTCCCTTTGCCCCCTATATAAACCCCTACACACAAGCTATCGTAACAAGTGTATGCTATCCTTCTCTCCCGCAGTCCTCTTTGTCAAAAACAAGTTTGTAGTCCTGTCTTTGAACCCATTTCCTAGCCTAAGTTCCATCTTTTGCATTTAAAGCTAGCCATACAGATACAAATCCAAACACCCTTTTAAGATCTTCTCTCAAGTAATCATATCATATATATACAAATGGGTGTTCAAGGAACTGTAGAGTACGTCTCCGATTTACTCAGCAGTGTCAAGAAAAGCAGGAAGAAGAAGCAGATGCAAACAGTAGCTCTCAAAATCAGAATGGACTGTGAGGGCTGTGAACGTAAGGTCAAGAACGTTCTCGCTGGAGTTAAAGGTATTTAACACTTAAGTCTTCTCTAGCTTCTATTTAACGTTTACTACTGTAAGGTACCTTAACAAAAAAGAATTTTGAAAAACTCTTTATTTTTCAGGGGTTAAATCAGTTGACGTAGACTTGAAGCAACAAAAGGCGACCGTCACAGGGTACGTGGAGCCGAAAAAAGTGTTGAAGGCAGCTCAGTCAACCAAGAAGAAGGTAGAGATGTGGCCTTATGTACCATACACTTTAGTCGCCCACCCTTATGTATCTCAAGCTTATGACAAGAAGGCACCTCCGAATCACGTCAGAGCCGTTCCGGTGACTGCCACCATCAGCGAGACCACTGTAGATGATCGTTACACCATCATGTTCAGTGATGAGAACCCAAATGCTTGTTCCATCATGTAAATTATACGCGAAAGATAAATGGGAAATCTATGTATAACAATTGGACTGGTTAGGCAGTACAAGTTTGTTGATAAGGTTTTGATAAAATACTCGCATAATCAAGTTTACTTTTTTCATCGGGTTAAGTGGATAAGTTTATGTTGGTGACCATGTTTGTTTAAATCTCCAATTGTTGCTAATTGATAGGGGGAAACATTACCATCATAATTCTAACCCACAAAGCAAATTATCGCATCTTTATAAATTAAGTTCTTGTATTTATTTGCACTCCACAAGTTCGGTGCCTTGGTGTCTCAACATGTTTCATGGAGAAAATATTCCAGAGTAATACTCTACAAATACTGAATTTTAATTAGGATGAGATTATTTATTACAGTATCTCATCTTGAATGGAGCTTATAGACCATGAAAGTTACCAATCCATCTTATTTTATTTATAACATTGCTAATGAGATTGAATATTGCGGACAATGAAGAGTGGTGATAGTTAGATTGGCCTAATTCTGATAACCCTATTATTGTTCCAGGTAGTGTGTTACTATGTCTTCCTCTTATATTAAAACGCAAAGTAATCTTAATTCAACAAGTTTTACTGAAAGTTACCTAAACTTCGGAATTAAATATTGGTAATCCAGCAATCAAATTACCATATCGTGGATTTATTGACCGGATATGATGCTGTCTAGAAGCTACTTTAATCTAGGCATTATGTCAAACGAAATCCCCATAAGATCAGCGAACCGTTGTGATGGAAACATTATACTAGCTTTGTCGTTGTCTCGGCAGAATATTAGGCACGCAAGTTCTTATGTTCCAAACTGCAGCCAAAGAATTTACAAAGGCGGTCTCATGAATAATTATGTCATGGCAAAACCTTAACATAAAAATATCTAGTTTCTTCGAACGAAATGGAAATGGTTGAACATATTCAAAACGGAGCTGGTCTCATTGGAAACGACTCTTGAATTTCAGTTAATTACTATGTATAGCACACAAAGCAAAATAGATACAAAACAAAACAAAAAAAGTTACGTCATTTATCACCCAGTGTAATTTAATTTAAAGACTCATTTATAGCGAAATTATGTCATATGTCTTCATATTAGCGAATTGCTAACTCCATTGCATCACAATCAAAGCCAGCGAGCCAATTATCCAATGCAGGGAAAAAGAAATTTGACGAGTGATGAGGATCGGTATTCAGTAGCAACTTCAAAATGAGAGATGGTATAAAAAAACTATTATTATAATAATTCCTCAACACCCGGAAAGCAAGGAAGGTTTATCCTCACGACCGACCATTTGACATTGATTACATAGGCAACGTATGGTCAATGTTGGCAGTTACCATTATATGGGCAAGATATGGCCTAACGTTGGCACTTGGCAGTTACCATTATCCTAAATTTGACAATACAGTTACAAGTTTCGCCGACCATTTCATTATTTACAAAATCTTATAAATTTGACAATACAGTTACAAGTTTCGCCGACCATTTCATTATAATTTACAAAATCTTATTATCTAGGGAAAATTACTAAGGTTGACTTATACCTGATTATTCGATCGACTAATGATGTATAGGATAATTTTCAGGTGGAAAATTTTTATTTGTCTAATAATTTATTGAAATTTAATCAATGATCATACTAATAAATTAAAGCAGTATGTGTTGAAAAATCGGAACGAAATCTGATCCCGATCTCTACGGAATAATTACAAAACTTTTTTGTAAATTGATTTCTTAAAAACCAAGATCAATTTAATTCTATAGAATGATAAACTCATGAAACATAACAAAGCATGAATCGTAATTTGTACCTTATCTCGAAGCTTGATCATTTTTCTCGTCGTATCCTTCGAACCGTTTCTGAAACTGATCCGTCTCCACCTATTCGCACAAATGTTCAGCCTCTAATAGTATCCATATAATGAGTTTAGAGAACTCTGTAACTCTTATACAAAGAGTTAAGCAAGAAACGATAGCTTCATACAGCTTAAGCCTATTTATAATAAGCTTTGGACGTTCTACTAATTTAATTGCATTTAAATTAAAATTTTAATTAAAATTGCAAATAATTCTAATTAAATAGCAATTATGTCTAAATAAGATTCAATATCTTATATTGATCCTTATTTATTAAATATCTCATATTTAATTATAAAGTTTCTCAAACTTTACAATCAAATCCATCTTAATTAAATTAACTTTGCTCTTTTCAACTCATTCTAATGTGAGGCTCATTAGGTTCCCAAATATGTTGGCAATAATTATAAATTCTAATTCTAATTTATAATTAAAATTAGATAATTAAAACTCCTGTTTTAATTTATTTTTAATTCTCCAATTAAAAAATTTATAGTCATAGATTAAGATTGGTGTCTAGCAACGCATTATGACCACTCAAATATTTAAGAATGTCAAATTAGTTTTGACATGACCACCTAAATATTTAGGAATATCAAAGTAGTTTTAACTAACCTTTCTGTGCATGATTTTTTATAGCAGAAATCTCCTCGTACTAGCAACTTGCAGCTCTCTCTCACACGATCTCTCTGACTTGGTCTTTGGACTTTATCTCAGCAACCCTCTCTCACACGATCTCTCTGACTTGGTTTATGGAGCAACCCATTTTTCCCTTGTTCCTAATAATATGCAGAAGGTCATGCTCCTCAACGTGTAGCAGCTTGTAAGGAGTAATGGCTTGATTTTCTATTGCTTTTAATTTCCAGTTGTAGGTGGGAAATCCACCAATGTTATTTCTTGTTTTTAGTTATGGGAGTTCCATATATTCAGGACAGACTTTTGTTAGAGCATGAATAAAGGCATGGGGCATTATCAGAACTCTTTTCTCCTGTCTTCTTCCCTTCTCCTACAGTTTTCTTAAATTCTTGTTATCAATTTTTTCTGTATAATTCAATTCTTTCATCATACAATGGTCTAATTATATGTAGAGCATAAAATTAATGTCTACTATATTTTAAGTCCAATCATATTAGTTCTTTTGCATTAGTTATTGATTCAATTAATAAAATTTATAAACTATTTATAAATTTCATTCTACCTTCGCTAAGGATTTTCTGAATCAATACTAATCAAGAATAACAAAACATGTTTCCTAATTACTTTAAGGTGATAAATCATATTTTGATCACTCAACTACCTCCATATAATTCATAATACATCTAATGATTACCGATTATACGACAATGACTAAATGGATCATAAATAGTATCAAAATATAGAAATCCCTATACAAGATAACTTTGGTGACCTTAAATCAAATGATCACTTATACAATCATCACAATGAGAATTCTATAGACATACAAGTAATGTTCTAAATAAATTTCTCATGTTGAATCTGTTTAGTGAACAAAGTAAAAATGAAAACTCCTCACAACCAAGGCTTCAAATCATTTATTGTCGTGTGAAATAAATATGTAATATATTTGTTTACAAGTTATAATCATATCAATAAACACTATATTATTTATTATGCATAATTTGTTTTCATAAAATAGAGTGAGAATGAATTGTATGGACAAGAGTGTGATATAAAGGAACCGTATAAACAAGAGTGTGATATGATCACACTCTGCAAACTCACTCACTATAAAGAAGGTCAATGTTGGATGTCTAAAGAAGTGCAAAGTAATTATGTAAGTATAAAAAAAATTAAATTTATTTTTGTTGTACTAACTAATAATATTTGTGTTTTTTTTTAATTTTAGAATAAGACGCAAGAGTCACTGCAAATATCAATATTTGAGGAAAATGAGGCAAATATAGAAGATATTTGCAATTAGGTGCTTGTACACGACCTGGATATATCAAAGGGATTGGGTTTTACCCCAAGGAAATTGTTTTCTTCTCATTAAGATCAACATACGTTCAACGTCTTGAAGAGGAAAACAAGTCGTTTAAGGTTAAACTACAATATAGTAAAAAAAAAGTTACCCAAGCATGAAAAGTACCTCGAAAACAATAATTGGCTTAGATTAGAAAAGCAGTGAAGATAAAAACGAGGCTAAGTGATTTGTATTATATCTTGTAAACTAATCTTTTTATTTATTACTTTCTATATAAGTATATTTAAAGTTGTAATTAAAATCTTGTACACAAACAAATTTAATGATATTTTATTTTTATATACAATACTTCAAATTATCAATTATTTTTTAATAATATTTTTGTATAATAAATTAACAAGAAATCAAATATTATATATGATAATATAGATTAAAAATGCCACAAATAATTATAATTAACATGATATAATTTTTTTTAAAATGTATATTAAAAATATGACTATATTTTACAAAATGTAGCTAAAAATATTTGGCTATGTTTTTAAAAACATAGGTAAAACTTTTTAGCTACGCTTTCAGAAATGCAGCTAAAAACTTTTGGCTACGCTTATAAAAACGTAATTAAAAACTTTTGGCTATGTTTTCGAAAATGTAGCTAATAATTTTTAGCTACAAAATCAAAACGTAGCCAAATGTATTGGCGACGATTACTCAAGATGCCGCTAATAATTTTTACTTACGAAAATGAAATGTAGGCAAAACTATTAGTGACAATCAGCAAAAAAAAATGTTGTTTATAGTTTTCAGCTACAAGAATTTAACACCGATTAACTACAGTTTTTTTTTGGCAGATAAATGTCCCTTCTGTTGTAATGTCTGTATCAGTTTCTTAAACAAAGTTCCAAAGTATCTTTATAATCAATTAATCCTTACTATGACGTGTATATTTTTGGGTCATTGGCAAATTGGCACTTACTGTGCCAAATTCATACAATTATAGAGCTAGCGATTTCCATTTGTTGCTTATTTTCATAAAATGTATTTTACCAAAAAGAACAAAAGAAAAGAAATTTTTGCAAGGGGAAGCAAAGTCTCCTGCATGCATGCCAACACATCATATGAGAAAGATCCGAATTGAAGAATGAAAAAGACTGAATAACCAATTCCCAGAAAGCAAAGTCTTTCTTACTGAGATTTGTTGATGGCAACTTTTTCTATAATTTTCTTTTCTGGGTTGGCATACTTAGATTTATTAGTTAGGTTTTCTATATTCAAGTCTTTTCTGGATAATTTGGTGTTTCAGACAAATTTTATTGACCACTATCTCTATTAGAGAAGATGACAGGGTTTGGAAAAAGTGGTCCACGCAGGACTTTTCTTAACGCGTTATAAGTGTTGAAAAACAAAAGAGATCACTCTCGGTCTCCCTATGCGTGCTTTGAGAGTGAGAACATTATTTATTGTTCTATTTGTTATTTGGTACACAGCCAAATTCTACGGCCGACCCTCTCGCCTATATTAGCTTCTTAAATCATTGCATGCCACGTTCTCTGTCTATGTCCTCTAAATTCACCGACCTGAATCGGACTGAATTATCCAATTCATAAATTCATATTATCTAACTTATTAATTAAGTTATTTCTTATCTCTCAGATTAACTAATAGTTAATTTGTTCCTAAATTGCAATATGATGTTGATATTTTTATAAAATAACCTATAAAATGTTATAACAACAACTCTAATGTATAAGACTCGTCGCTTTTGTAAAGATTGGAAGACGATCTACTTAATTTTGACAATCATCGGAAAACCTCTTAGACTAAATTGAAACCACATGGTAATACAAAGAGTTTATACAATATTAACATATTAAAATGAGAGTAATATTAACATAGAATGATAAATTCTTCTTCTCAACTTATAAAAATGAAAATTATTAAGGTGATATGATATTTTTTTGAAGAAAATGTGGAATTTGTAATTTGATATAAAGTTACAATGTAATAAGATGAAAGATTACCAAACAAGGATACATTAATTAGAAGAGAATAGACAAATAATTGTATGCTTTTCCGTCCTATCTTGTAATATTCTTATTTACTGGTATTCAATCACTTTGCGCAAAGACTAAAGCTTCTTTTCAAAACATAGTCTTATTATATTATTTTCTCTAAACTTCTTATTGTCTGTCAAGTTTTAGATCAAAAATCATTGTCAATTCTACTTCTATGTTTTCGTTTTCAATATAAAACAAATTGTGGGCTTTGATCTTAAGAATCATAGAGCGTGGGACAAGTCATTTCATTGGGCTATATGGGTCGATAATGTTCAAAGTTCTACGTGACAATGACATTCTCCATAACAAACAGGCCCATAAAAACCCTGGCAATGCTTCCCATGGACTGAAGCTGTCACATGGGTTCAGAATCTTATTCTTAAAAGGCGGAAAACAAGTCCCTTCTTAACAATGTCCAAAACAACTATAGCAGCATTACAACTGAGAATCTAAGTTGAAAAAAGGAATATTAGTGCTCAAAAAGATATGTCAGCAGCGAAATTAAACATTATAGGCCATAACAAGCTATTCCAAGTATTTCATCAGTCTACACTTCTTCCGTCACTCACTTTCAATCTCCAAATATCAGAATACTTCCAAGTGCAATATTTAAATCCAGAATAGCCAGCCATATATAGCAATTATAGCTAGTTCGGACTATGGACCTGTTATTATTATTTAATGTGTTCACATATTTTTCTATGCATTTTAGTCGTAAGAGTATTCCTTAGGTTTACGGATAATCCATTGAAGACATTCAGTTTAAGTTTTCTTACTCAACTTGGAGGAGGTATATCTACACTTTCGTTAATGTTATCTATAGAGGTTTTAAGACTTTAATTTTTGTATAAGTTGGACGAAAACTTTTCAAAAATAATAATAAGTTACGTTTTAAATAAACCTGAAAAAAAAGAGAGAGATTAAAACCTCAATAACAGGAAAACCTCAATAATTTTGAGCTTGAACAGGTAAAAAATTGTACTATAAGAACTAAAACATAGTAAGAAAGAAATTGATGCATGACACACTCAATTTCCTTTGTATCTGTGCTTATACATGAAGTTGGTTGGTGTAGACTTAATAAACCAAATTAGTACAGATTAAGCAATATTAAACCCATACATGATAAACTCAATATTTTAGTTAGAGAGTCTTCAGTAGAATCAGTAGCTTTGGGCAAGAAGAGTGCGCCATTTAACTAGTCCGTGAAGCAGTGCAGCTATTGCCTATTGTCCATACGAAGAGAGTGTACTGATTCACTTCACTCCAAATGTTTCAAAGAACAGAGTGAAATAATTAATACTTGAAAACTAACTACATACTTAAAAAAACCGCCTTTAATTCAATGCTAATGTCAATATCTCAACAAACTACCATGTGCTTTTGACTTCTAAATTGTATTTCTAATTTTGTCAAAGTTATCTCACCATGCTTTTCCCGGGGCATAGACAATCACTTGTTTTAGAAGAAGTTGACAATAGAAGAAGATGCACTATTTGTGTACTTCAGATTTTTTATGAAACGCAAGGGTTGAATGTGGTGATTGGTCAAAAAGAGATAACCACCTGTTTTTTTCCAATAAACTTATTAATTACTACAGATCCTCTTTACATTAACACAGTGTGTCTACATTGCTAAAAAAGATGAGATTCTCTTGAATACTATGATTAAGGTAAACAAAGTAGGGTTTACATTTGGAAAATGGTTTGTTTCATTGTCTTAAATTCCTAGCACCCCATTCATGAATATTTCCTCGGAAAGAGAACTATAACTGTAGCATTCAGGATAAGGACGCACTCATGGGATTGAAGTAGTTCAGACTTGCAGGTATGTCACTCTATTTCAGGGTTAAAAGAAGATGACTCTCTGTCTTTTGTAGAAATTAATAAGTCTTAAATCTTATTAATTACTTCTAAAATCACTTCTAAAATCCCACAAGAAAGAAAAAAAAAATGATAAAACCACTCGCAAAATGGAAACTTTTTCATGGAGAGCGATGCTCTACACAAAACCAAAAAGAAGTTCGCATGCCAAGCAATTCAGGTTGGTAATGACTCTTTCACATAGCTACTGTATAAGGTTTCTTAAATTCTCCAGGGTTCGTGAATAGCTTCCGCAAACAGATAAGAACATATATTAAAATTGTTGAGTGAGGTAACAGTGAACAATTTTTCCAAGGGGCACCCTCTTTAAAACAGTGGTTTGATGTTTGCAGTATCTAACAAATGCTGCACTT